>ML333542.1:0-61016 GCA_005239505.1 Nicotiana paniculata
ACAGGTTTTTTCTTCACTTCAATGGCTTCCTTCTCTTTCGAATCCCACTTCAAGTTGTGTTTTGGGGTCTATTTATATGTTTATGACAAATTCTAAACATGTAGGAGACTTCTATTCCAACCGGGAAACACTTAAACTCTTTAAAACTCGGAATTGACCGGACCTCGGGACTCAGGCGTTTGGGCTCAAACCCCCCCTTAAAGCCAGGGCAGGCCTGGCGTTAGGGCCCAAAGCTCCCCTTAACGCCAGGGTCAGCCTGGCTTTAGGGGCCAAACGCCCCACTAACGCCAGGGACAGCCTGGCTTTAGGGGCCAAACGCCCGGGTGTTTTCTTTTCGACTCTTAAGCGTATTTTTGATGTATTTGCATCTATTTNTCATGAATTCTAACCACGCATAAATAGCTTAAGCCCCTTCCATAATGCTATAAAGAGGGAAAAGTTCAACTGAAAACATTCTATATGTGACTCTTCTTGTCGATTCCAGAATATTTCTTAGCCTTGCTCCATTTTCCCTTGATAAATGATATCCTTATATATTCCTTCAATCCCATCCTATAGATTACTATGTGAAGTACGCAAGTCTCATCTCCTTCCATAGTAGTCAGGATCATTAAGTATTTTTCAATCAGATCTTAACTTTTTCCCTTCTTGAATTCCGCAAGTTAATAATAGCCACAAATAACTACTATTCTTTTACTTGATTGAAATTTTAATGCAAGTTTGTTATCATCAAAACTTATGGACATGATTTTATTATGTTTTGACGTAGTGATTATTTGACAATTTTATGTAGCTTATAAGTTATTTTTGGCGCTAGGCTGATGAATTTCCTGCTAGTTTCTTACGACATAGGATCAGGAGGTCACAGGTTCAAGCCGTGAAAACAGCTTCTTGCAAAAATACAGAATAAAATTGTGTTCAATAGACCCTTGTGGTCCGGCTCTTCCAAACTGCCTTTTTTTCTTCTTACGACATATAGGGAAAGTCAAGTATTTTTCTTTTTTTTTTTTGGTAACAAAATTCAGTTTATGACTTTATTGTGATAGACCATTAGTTCTATTCACATGAAAATTTCTCCAAATTGAGGCTAACTCTCTAGAGGAACTCTGTCTTGTCTTCAACTAAAGCTCATCCACCCCTCCTTTTTTCCCTCTATAGGCTCTTCCCAATAAAGTCGTTTGTTAGTTTTGCTTTGGTTCTTTTTTCTACAGCAATAGAGTCAACTAGCTATTGGGACCACCCAATGCTATGGTCCTATAAAGTGTCTGGTTGTTGACAAGAAGTCAAGAGTTGTTATTACTTAGGTTGCTCGGGCTTTCTAAAAATATTATCATATTATTGTTGGATTTTCAAAAATATATTATTTTTGAAGGACTTGACATGCAACGGAGGCATAAATTATTATTATCGTTTTGGTTCATATGGAATTATACCCTCACTCTTCAAACCTGTGACGAAGACGACAACAATGGCCAATTTGGTTCATTTATTCAAATCTCATTGTTCTTTAATGTTTTGACCTGTTCTTCTAGTGATATACTTGAATTAATTTGATTTTATATGTTTGTTTGAGTAGTCCGTTATTATAAAATAAAGAGTCTATTCCAGTGTTTCAATAATGCAAAAGTTGTTTATTCTAACTTCTTCTTTGTATTTGATATGTTTGGTTGACAGTTTTGAGTAGTCTCTTTATATAAAAGGAAGATTTGATCTTATTCTAGTGCTTCAATAATGCAAAAGTTAGTGGTTCATTCTACCTCATTATTATTTATTATGGGCATGCAGCTTGTAAGAATTTTGTTAAGTTGGTTTTGGGCCTAATTCAACATCAAAAGCTAGCTAAAGAGGTGAGGATTGTCCAAGTTCATATAAGGAGACCACCCATCCCCTTCAATGTCAATGTGGTACGTGGCAAAATGGTTAAAAATAATAATTATCCAACCATATTATCCATTAAAAATGGGTTGGATAATGAACCATTTAAAAAAGGGTTGCATATGGATAAAATCATATTATCCGCTTAGAAAATGGTTGACTAAATGGATAACCAATAGATAACTAATGTGTTTAACTTTTACATTTGTAAAGCCTCAAATTGGAGTTCCTCAAGTTTGGAAGACTAGAAGGAATTCTCTCATAAGTGATCATATTTAAGAAGCCATGAAAAATATGGATATCCATATTATCCGCCGGATAAACCCGTATTTTATCCGTCTCAAATACGGGTCGGGTCTGATAATTTATCCGTTTTAAAATTGCCAGTTTTAACTCGCTCATATTCGACCCGACCCGACCCGCCAGTTTGCCACCCCCTCGCACGCCCAGGACTGGACATCTGGAGTGTGGACAATTATGGGGGCCCAACATCGAAAAATCGGGATGGGTCCTACTCTGATACTATGTTAAATAGACATTGGCCCTAAATCAACCTCAAAAACTAGCTCAAAAGATGATGATTTCCCAAGTCCATATAAGGAGACCACACATCTCCTTCAATGTCAACATAGAACTCAACAAATTTCAACACTCATCATACTATATTATAAATATGAAAACTTTTAGGTAAAGTTATTTAACTAAAATATCCTCTAAAAACTGAATGAATCAATACCCTCTACTTAAATGATATTTTATACTTAATACCCTGGTGAAAATTTTACAATATTAATAAAGAAAATAATTCTAATAATGAGTTGTTGTACGTTCCGGCCGTTATTGATATTATGGAAGATTCATTAACTACAAGTTTTTATGATGTTTTCATACTTTCTTTCTATTCTTTCAATTATTTATTCAATTTCGTCTCTTCCTTTAAATCCTTTATAACATGAAGTATCAGTTATATATATTTTTTCAGTTACAACTTCATGTATGCATGACTTAATTATGGAATTTGAAAGAATTATTTACCATTAAATATTGAACACTATTATATAAACAGACACATCATGTGCATTCACCATCTTACTTTTCATGTGACTAAATTCAAACATTGTGTAAGTCCTTCGGTCTTAGTCACCAAGCATCTGTTACATGTCATAACACTTTTGCGATATGGACCTTGTAGTGATGTTTTTCTCCATCTCCTCTCTCACTTTTTCTATTGAAGCACTTGTTATCGTTATTGTGTTAAAACTCAGAAAATCAGAAAAACTGGTAGAAAAAACAGAAAATATATATAAACGATAAGTAATATTCCGAGTCCACAATTTCCTTGTGTGTCCTTAAGGAATTTTAACCCCCTCACAAGTTGCCAAGGTAATGGATTAAATCCTCCCAGGATGAAACGGAATAACCTTCCTGCAACAGTGGCAATACCAACGGCAGGATACCAACCAACTCAAGAACGGAGCAAGATCACACTTACGAATTTGAGAGAGAGAGAGACTACGAAGTAGAATGCAGTATTCAGAATGGAATTCGTGATTTTCAGTGTCTGGAAAATTAAGCCATGCCTCAGAATTTATAGGCAATATTGGAAGATGTGTGATGTCTGTTCAGGAACAAAAGTGTCTGTTCAGGAAGGAAAACATCGTTTTTTGGATTTCAGTTAATTCCGTTAATGAACTAACTGACATTTAATTTAATTATTAAATAANTTTTATTTCCCACCATTTCTCAATTCACACTCTTAGACTTTTAAGCCCAATGCTTAAAGTCTTTAAGCCCAATGCTTAAAGTCCAACAACACTTTGAATTTATAGCAAAAAATAATGAGAGTACTGCTCTAGAAAATAATTTATTTATGGAAATTTGGAGGAGATTAATTCTTTTAAAACAAAAGGCATGAAGTGAAGTATAACTTATATTTGGAGGAATGGAGAAAAATAAATGAAACATATACGTGTGTGTTGTTTTTCTTCTTCTCTCCTCTCTCCCTTTTCATTCAGCTACTTTATATTTAAAGAAAAAAATGATGAAAATACTTTAGTAAAAAACTGATTTTAACGAATTTTGCATAAAATTACAAGAAAATTAAATACAAAATATAAGTTTAATATGGGGAGTAACCGTGGAGAGGACCAAGCGGAAATAATAAAAACCAACTAAGTAGAAAGGGAAAAAAAGAAAAGAAAATATTACGAGAAAGGAAAAGCAAAGAATAATTAATGTAGTTTGTTCTATGTATATAGCCGGCCAAAATGGGAGTCTCCAGTTACTTGGAGTTTTTAATCTTTAGTTACAAAATTAAAAGTAGAAAAAAATATATTTCATATATTCTACGATTTACACATAGTCTTTTGAAAAATTTTGTGTCGCTTTATAAAAGTGTGTAATATTAAAGATTTTTTATGTCAAATATAACTATTTTTGAAAATTACTTTATCTCCTATCATT
The DNA here is from genome assembly GCA_005239505.1 of Nicotiana paniculata. Classification (NCBI taxonomy): domain Eukaryota; kingdom Viridiplantae; phylum Streptophyta; class Magnoliopsida; order Solanales; family Solanaceae; genus Nicotiana; species Nicotiana paniculata. The sequence continues at coordinate 4,339 of ML333542.1, forward strand.
GTTCTTTTGATTTGGTATACTTGCTCAGCATGTGAAAATAGTCAAGTATAATTCTCTTTGACGTTAGTTGTGTCTTCATCTTTTCTAAATTATTTTTTGTGGAGATTCAAGTTAAATTATTGTATTATAGTTATGTTGTTTAGAGAGCATAAAACTCTTGTCCACACTCGTGCATAATCTTTTAAGCTTTTTTTTAGTTTTTTGCTTCTTACTTATCGTATAATAATTAGTTTTAATATTTTACATTTCCTCTGCGAATTAGCTATCCAATCATGTGGATCATAGTAAAGAAATTTTTTTATGAAAATCTAATAAAATTGAAGCAGAAAGAAAAAGTAAAAAGATTTGAAGAAAATTTTTTGAAATTAGGAAGAAACGTGAAAGATTGAAAAATAACATGACAATTTCTGTATTTCTATCCTAAATAATCAAAATTCTTGCATCGGGCAACGTGAAGCGCGCACGTGTCCAGACACTCATTTATTTAAAATAATACAACATGTCGTAAATGTCACGATCCAAAGGTAACCCTAGTATTCAGGAATAACAACGATAATAAATAAAATCTAATACTTACAGAAATAAATAATTCTTTACACATTTTGTATTCTCAAAACACGGAAGTACAAGTCATAAGCTTTTAAAAATTTACACTAAACTCCTAAAAATACCAGTGTTCAGAATTAAGTGCAACAATGCAAACAAAAGATAAGATGGTGACTCCGAAACCGCGAACGCTGAAGCGATTTTACGTTGAGTCTCCACAATAGCAACCACGCTACTATCAATCACTCGGCCGGCTATGCGAAAACCTGGAATCTGCACAAAAATATGCAGAAGAGTAGTATGAGCACACTACAGCGTTGCCCAGTAAGTATCAAGACTAACCTAGGTGAAGTAGTGACGAAGACTAGTCAAGACACCTACTGGTCTAATAAAAATTAAACAAGTATCAATACAGGGATCAGCGAAATAATGTGTACACATAAAGGCTACGCAATATAGCTAACAAGACGGTGAATTCGTTAAAGAAGGAAAACAATAAGTATCAGCAGAAACCATGAAGTAACACAAAGACTGAATAGAACACAGACAATTCTGGCATGTAAGTATACAGCACGTGCATGTAATGACTCAACAACTTCAACCACTTCTACATCAAATTCATAGTCATCTCTTCAAGGTTCCAAACCTCGGACAAATCACCATTTACGGGTCCCAATATCCGAACCCTAACACTTGGCATCTTGTGCCCTCATTCGAGTACTAACTGCACGGACGACTCACGTGCCAATTGGGTCATTCCCACTCATACGGTAAGCACGACAAGAGTATCTATACTTGACAATAACAAGGAGTCCTGAATCCATTAATAGTACTTAACTGCGTGTATGCGTATGCATGTATCCTAACATGATTTCAACAACCAATAGACGTAAGGAAAACAAAAGAGGCAACACGTACATTTTCATCTCATAAATTTCCACACAAATGAACTCACACGGTAAGTTTTCCAGTACACAATATCAACAACAAGGAATGCTCCCAGGCCAACACAAGTATCACAAACAATCTTTGACATAGCCCACCTTGTCACGTCACGTGTGTAATATTAAAGTATATGCTCCCCTTATTTCGCCACACGTGCATAAGCATGTTCCCACTTTGTCACGCCACATGCGCAACACTCAATCTCGTATCCCGCCTTATCACGCCGCATGTGCAATATCAGTAGTAAACACGGCACGACAGAAACCTCGTGCAAATCCCCATATCAACAACTGCACTGCAGAAACCTCGTGCATCACCACAACCAGTACAACAACAACAATGGCAACAATTCAAGTTACAAAAAATACATAAACTCAATAACCTTCGATCACAAGATAGGCACAACCGGTTCACGAGAAATAAACATAATAAGGAGAGCTAGGCATAATAAGAATCACTCAACAAGGAAGGAAAATAGCATGTGGCAGCCGCACCTAATTACATGGGGTAACAACAAGAATTCAACACAAATTCGATAACCCCATGTAAGGGCAAGTCACGAAGGTATAGAATATCTAAACTTTTTTAAAGGTTGAGTAGTTACGAGAATATTCAATAATTTTCACTTAAGGACAAGCAACAGAGAATAATCATAAATTCATTTAACACCCAAAACAATTATAGGTTGAGATGAAGATAATTGCAAATTTGAGATAAGCAGTTAATAAGACATAGCATGACAGTAAAGGAAATAATAATCTTCAGATAAGTCAATAGGAGTAAATCCGAAAGTAAGAATTTTCACATTTAAGCAATAAGGATGACACTAAAAATTAGGAAATTCAACCATGCTAAGGACAATTCATACTCGTGGAAACTGCGGGGCCCGAGTACTCTGAGACCCATGAGTACCTGAAACCCTATGCAAAGCCAGCAATGCAAACTGAACTGGCTGACCCATAAAACCTCTACCGTGTTGTACTCTGCCTCCATATTAAGGACCAATAAATATCTCCGGTCCACGAGGACTCCTTACCTCTCTGCCCTCTCTCTCTTGACCTCGTCTGACATCTATATCATAGTCCCGCCTGTCATCTCTCTCACGATCCAGCATACCTTCAACTATGCAAACAATCCCTGCTACCTACTGAAATGAAATATCCGACTCTAACTCCCGAGCCATGCTAAACCTAATATCACGCCTGAGGCCCTCAATGAATCTGCGAACACGCTCTCTAACTGTAGCAACCAAAGTAGGTGCATGCTTGGCCAAATCACTGAACCTGACGGCATACTCTGATACTGACATAGTGCCCTGGTACAACCGCTCAAACTCCACGCGCCATGCATCTGGGAGGGACTAAGGTACAAACTCACTCAAGAACATCTCTGAACACTAACCCCATGTAAGTGAAGCTGACTCGGCCGGGCTACCCAACTCATATGCCCGCCACCACTGATAAGCCGCTCCCCTGAGCTAGAACATAACAAAAGCAACCCCGCTCGTCTCCACAATACCCATAGTACGAAGAATGCGGTGACACTCCTCCAGGAAACCCTGGGCATCATTTGTCTCCAATCCACTGAAGGTAGGAGGGTGGTACTTCTTGTACCTCTCGAGTCTAAGTTGTTCCTCCTCAGATGATGCTGCCCTAACCACGGGCGAAACTAGGATTCCAGGTTGTGCTGCCATGACACCTGGAACCTGACCAACCTGATCTCGCTGCTCCAGAGTATGGGCGACGGGAGTCTGAGATCCTCCCCCGCCCTGTGAAGTAGCTGGTGCACTCGGAATCAATCTCGCCTGAGTTAAGGTATCAATCACATCCCAGAACTGTGCCAAGGTCTCCTAAAGTCCGGGTGTAACAACAGGCACCTCCGCTCCCCCAACTGGAATTGTTGGCGGCTCCCTTAACGGCTGCTCTAGCAGGTGCTCTAGCTGCGGCACGTGCCCCTCGTCGACCTCTGACTCTACCTCTGCCCCTGGCGGCATCTTCTCCGGGGGTAACATCCTCAGAATCTGCAGCTCGCGTCCTCACCATCTGTGAGAGAATGGAATGATAAATTTCAAACTTCAAGATCAATGAACTCGAACGATAGGAAAGAAGGAAATGAAGTTATCCTAATAGTCCCGTAGCCTCTCGAAGATAGGTACAGACGTCTCCGTACCGATCCGCAAGACTCTACTAAACTCGCTTATGGCTCGTAGCATCTATGAACCTAGAGCTCTGATACCAACTTGTCACGACCCAAATTTCCCTCCGTTGGGTATCGTTATGACACCTAGTCTTAAGGAATGGATAAGCCTAATATTCAGGAATAACAACGATAATAAATAGAATCTAATACTTTTCTGAAATAAATAATTCTTTACATATTTATATTCTCAAAACCCGGAAGTACAAGTCATAAGCTTTTACGAATTTACACTAAACTCCTAAAAATACCACTGTTCAGAAATAAGTGCAATAGTGCAAACAAAAGATAATATGGTGACTCCAAAACCGCGAACGCTGAAGCGGTTTTACTTTGAGTCTCCACAACAACAATCACGCTACTATCAATCACTCGGCCGACTATGCGAAAACCTGAAATCTGCACAAAAATGTGCAGAAGAGTAGTATGAGCACACCACATAGGTGCCCAGTAAGTATTAAGACTTACCTCGGTGAAGTAGTGACGAGGACTAGTCAAGACACCCACTGGTCTAATAAATCTGAACAAGTATCAATATAGGGATCACGTAAATAATGATGTACACATAAAGGCTACACAATATAGCTAACAAGACGGTGAATTCGTTAAAGAAGGAAAACAATAAGTATCAGCAGAAACCATGAAGTAACACAAAGACTGAATAGATTACATACAATTCCGGCATGTAAATATACAACACGTGCATGTAATGACTCAACAACTTCAACCACTTCTACATCAAATTCATAGTCATCTCCACGAGGTTTCGAACCTCGGACAAATCACCATTTACGGGTCCCAATATCCGAACCCTAACACTTGGCATCTTTCGCCCTCATTCGAGTACTAACTGCATGGACGACTCACGTGCCAATTGGGTCATTTCGACCCATACGGTAAGCACAACAAGAGTATCTATACTTGACAACAACAAGGAGTCCTGAATCTATTAGTAGTGCTTAACTACGTGTATGCTTGTGCAGGTGTCCTAACATGATTTCAACAACCAATAGACATAAGGAAAACAAAAGGGGAAACACGTACATTTTCATCTCATAAATTTCCACAAGAATGAACTCACACGGTAAGTGTTCCAGTACATAATATCAACAACAAGGAATGCCCCGAGGCCAACACAAGTATGACAAATAATCCCTGACATAGCCCACCTTGTCACGCCACATGTGCAATATTAAAGTATATGCCCGCCTTGTTTCGCCACATGTGCATAAACATGTTCCCACCTTGTCACGCCACATGCGCAACACTCAACCTCGTATCCCACCTTATCACGCCGCATGTGCAATATCAGTAGTAAACAAGGCGCGACAGAAACCTCGTGCATCACCACAACCAGTACAACAACAACAACAAATGGCAACAGTTCAAGTTACAAATAATACATCAACTCAATAACCTTCGATCACAAGATAGGCATAACTGGTTCACGAGAAATAAACATAATAAGGAGAGCTAGGCATATTAAAAATCACTCAACAAGGAAAAAAAATATCATGTGACAGCCGCACCTAATTACAGGGGTAACAACAAGAATTCAACACAAATCCGATAACCCCATATAAGAGCAAGTCACAAAGGTATAGAATATCTAAACTTCTTTTAAGGTTGACCAGTTACGAGAATATTCAACAATTTCCACTTAAGGACAAGTAGCAGAGAATAATCATAAATTCATTTAACACCCAAAACAATTATAGGTTGAGATGAAGATAATTGCAAATTTGAGATAAGCAGTTAATAAGACATAGCATGATAGTAAAGGAAATAATAATCTTCAGATAAGTCAATTAGGAGCAAATCCGAAAGTAAGAACTTCCATATTTAAGCAATAAGGATGACACTAGAAATTAGGAAATTCAATCATGCTAAGGACAATTCACACTCGGCGAATATAAGGACCTAAGATTCCTAACGGCCAACTTTCCACAAACAAGTCCGAGCATGCACTCGTCACCTCGCATACACGGACTACAATCAACATATAAGACTCAAATCCTAAGGGGTAATTCCTCCACACAAGGTTAGGCAAGATACTTACCTCAACCACTCAAAATAAACTTGAAGTCACGTTCGTGCCACGGGTATCTGACTCCCAATGACCCAAATCTACTCAAATCAATAACATCATGTAAATAATACCAGAAGCAACTAGTTTAACAAATAAATTTGAAATTAAAACGCGAAATTACAAAAATTGCCCAAAAAGTTCCCCGGGCCCACGTCTCGGAATCGGGTAAAAATTATATTTTCCGGACACCTATTCACCCACAAGTCTAAACATATGAAAATCTCTCAAATCGGAGGTCAAAAACCCAATAAAAACTCAATAATTCAGTCTATGAAGTTTATCACATTTTCTACCCAAAATTTTCGAAATTAAAGGTTATATTTAAGATTGGAAACATGGAAATTGGGCTATAATGCATAGAAATCACTTACCCAAATTACCCAGGTGCAAAAGCCTCCAAAAATCGCCTCTCCCAAGCTCCCCAATTCGAAAATGGTGAAAATAACACAAACCCTCGATTCTGCCCCTTTTCTGCTCAGCAATTCCGCACCTGCGGAACTACCATCGCAGGTGCGAAAACCCACTAAAAAGCCTGGGGTCGCACATGCGGTCAAATGGCCGCACCCGCGGCTCCGCACCTGCGAAGATTGGGGGTTTGAGCTAAGTTCCGCACCTGCGAACTCCTAGTCGCACCTGCGGAAGGTCCATCGCAGGTGCGAAAACCCACTAAAAAGCCTGGGGTCGCACATGCGGTCAAATGGCCGCACCCGCGGCTCCGCACCTGCGAAGATTGGGGGTTTGAGCTAAGTTCCGCACCTGCGAACTCCTAGTCGCACCTGCGGAAGGTCCATCGCAGGTGCGAGACACCAGAACCAGCAATGGTTCAGCTGTCTCCCAAGTTCTAAAAACACCTGATGAGCATCATAAACGTACCCGATGCTCCCCGGGACCCCGTCCAACCACACACATAAGTCATATAACCTAACACGTACTCGCTCGAGGTTTCAAACGACATAAAAGAACACTAATACGATGATTTAAACTAAAAGGAGGTTTCACGACCTCGGAACACAGAATTAGATAGAATATACGGGATGACCTTTTTGGATCATCACAATTAATTTTTAGAAAAGGTTTTTAAAGGAACTTTAAATTATAGATTGACAATTTATTCAAGAAATATAAAATATTAGGAATACAATTAGAGCTGGCTCATTATCCAGTGAGTTTTGCATCGTATGTCATTGACTTTCATGAATTTCTCGATTATAAAAAATAAAAATAAAAAAAACCCAAGGAAATCCTATGCTCCGAGTGACCTTCTCCAGATCTCAGCTGTTCCAATCCAAGATGGAGGCGAACGACAAGTTGCATCAACTATATGTGGAAGTAAAAGATTGAGACGTATCTATCTACAGATATTGCATAAGCGGATTTTAGACCTATATATATTATATGTGAAAAGTTGAAGAGTATAAATATAAAATAATAATAATAATAATTAATAATTGACGTCTATTCTTGACCCGTTGACACTAAGTTTCACATTCACATGTAACAAAAGCACTTTAGATAGCTTGTTTATGCGTCAGCTGCAACTCCATTTTTTCCAAAGAAAAATGATTATTTTACTCTGCACATAATTAATCTTAAATAGGTGAAGTACGTGCTTAAGTAAATTCAACTTTTGTTAATTGTAATTTCACTAATTTTACCAGATCGCTTATTGTTAGATTATCGTTTTATAAATCTTATTTATTTTTTCTAGGTTACTGAGCTACACTTACTAAAAAATAGTTACTTACGAATATTTTTCTCTTTTATTTTATTTTATATAAAATTCTTTCCTTTTTTGTATGTTCAAAAAAGAATAACATATTTCTGCATTTGAAAACTTTTTAACTTTAAACTTGTAACGATATGTTCCCATAGTCAGACACATGGCTTGTTTAAGACTATGAAAAAGGTTAAGCTTACTTTTGTTATGTGCCAAAAGCCTCCCTTTCTTTCTTTTCTAAAATTTCTTGCACCGTCAAACACCACCATATAATATGAAATGTATTAAAGCTTCTCTATTTCCCATTGCATCCATTACTCAGAAAAAGACAAATGAAAATGAATTATGATAATGTCAAAAATTACTGTTGTGTGTTCAGAGGCGGATCCAGAATTTTTACGCGACAGGGACATATTATTCTACTCAACCAGTGCCCCCTAAATGTTTTAGTGTTCAGGATGACAACTGCTTTAAATTAACCATTTTCAAGGTATTTATGTGTATATATATAGAATTTCGGCCGAATTTTACGGGGTCCGGTGACCCCTCACCCATGCACATGGGTTCGCCTCCGGAGTGTGTGTATATATATATATATATGAGCACTTTAATAAGCTTTAACATATTCAAACACAGCACTAGTTTCCTGTATCCATCATCTTCATCTTGTTTTAGGTACCAAGTATGAAGAAAGCAGAGTTGGTTTTTGTTCCAGCTCCAGGCATAGGTCACCTTGTCCCCACATGCACGTTTGCGGTGAACTTGCTCAATCTTGATGAACAACTATGTATAACCATTATCATCATTAGGCCTCAGGCTCCATTTGATGTAGGCATAGATGCATACATTCAGAGATTCTCCTCCAATACTGCTGTTGATCATCGGATCAGATTCATCAAACTTCCTCAACTTGAACTACCACCCTTACATGAGTTTACAAAGTCTATGGAGAATTTCTTCTCTCTTCTCATATCAACCTATAAACCCCTCGTCAAAGATGCTATTATCAACAACAAAAACTCCAACACGAAAATAGTTGGCTTAGTCATCGATATGTTTTGCAGTTCGATGGTTGATGTAGCAAATGAACTTGGGATTCCTCCCTATATTTTCTTCACTTCTGGTGCAGGTTTTCTTGGTTTTGTGCTTTACCTCTCTGTTTGGCATAGACAACATGGGAGGGAATTTAGCCCCACAGATCCTGATTTATATATACCTACCTATGCCAACTTGGTGCCTTCAAATGTCTTACCAACGTTTGCTTTCAACAAGGAAGGTTACACAGCATTCATGAACCATGGTGCCAGGTTCAAAGAAACCAAAGGAATTCTTATCAACACATTTGCTGAGCTTGAACCTCATGCTGTGAATTCATTAGCATCTGACCCTGAACTACCTCCAGTATATACAATAGGACCTCATCTTGACCTTGCAGGTCAAAAGGGTAGGGAGGACAATAAGGAAGAAATAATGAAATGGCTAGAAGATCAGCAACCATCATCTGTGCTATTTCTGTGCTTTGGTAGCATGGGAGTTTTAGAGGTTCCACAGCTAAAAGAGTTGGCAAATGCTCTTGAACAAAGCGGGGTGAAGTTCTTGTGGTCAATAAAAATGCCCCTTGGTTCTGAATATGGCAAGTTTGATGAGCTATTGCCAGAAGGATTCTTGATTAGGACTAAAGACAGGGGAATGGTATGTGGTTGGGCACCACAAGTGAGTGTTTTGGCCCATAAAGCCACTGCTGGTTTTGTATCTCATTGTGGATGGAACTCGACACTGGAGAGTTTATGGCATGGAGTTCCTATGGTGACATGGCCTCTACATGGTGAGCAACAGATCAACGCGTTTCAGATGGTGAAGGATCTTGAGCTGGCAGTGGAGCTGAGAATGGATTACAGGATGGGGAAGATCAGTGATGGAGGAATAGTGAGAGCAGAGGAGATTGAGAATGCTATAAGATGCATAATGGATAGTGAAAATCCAGTGAGGAAAAGAATGAAAAAAATGAGGGACAAGAGCAGAGAGGTCTTAATGGAAGGTGGTTCTTCCTTTGTTTCTTTAAGATGTTTCCTTAAGACCATTCTTGATGGCTAGCAATGAATATTGATGTTGTTTGAACTAGTCTCTTACCTAGTCTATAATTAGGGAGAAAACAACCAAGTTGCAAACATCCTCACCAGCGCAGATGTACCATTATCCGAGATCTTTTGTACTACAATTCCCTGCTTTACATATGAGTGTTTTCATTGTTTTGTCTCCCATCAAACTATACTTCCCACCCAAATTTCTGTTAATTCTACTCCTTTTGCAAGATAGTTTCTGTAAATTATTAGTTATACTTACTCTGCAGAGAAGAAAAGTAAATAAAAGTTGTCACATCAACACCAGGTTTCTAAAAAAACATTTACTATTGAAGCAAAAGATTAATTCCAACAGAACAGTAAAATACATGTATGCAATCAATTGTGCACACCGAATTCGAACAACTATAAAAAAAGAAAAGAAAAGAATGAACTAAAAAATGCATTATAATCCAGAATCAGCTCAGATACACAACCTCCGTGCCAGCACTGCAGCAACGATGATCTTCTGCAGCAGCCATCTACAAAATTCCATACCAACCTACAACAAGAATGAAAGAAACAGATGTTCTGCTGTTAGGCACAAGTGTTACTCTGCATATGATGATGAATTCTTTTTGTCCTCAATGTGCTGTTCTTGATTGTCAAAATACTCTTCTTCCTCCTCTTCGACGTAGTAGTACTCATCATCTTCTTCTTCATCAGTGTCGATCTTATTTCCATTTTCCAGCAAATCCCTTGGTTGTTGGCCTCTTGATCGTTCTTGAATTCGATCCCTGATAGCTGTTCCCTAGTGGCCATAATTTATAAAATAAGAATCATCGAAGAAAGGCATATTCATGAATAGATACAACAATTCGTTGATTTTGCTGACCATTTTATGGCAACTCTCTTCGAACATCTGAAGAAATCCAGCAACCCAACGATCAGCATTTTCAATCCACTCATTGTGATGCATACCAGCTGTTTTTGCAACAGTTTGAATCTACAATACAAGGGCACATGCAAAATCATATCCACCTGAACATAATAGGTCAACCAAAGAACAAGAGCAGAAGCAGCATATTCTTACTCAAGATGGATCCGATACTGAACATAATAGATCAATCGAAGTTATTGACATAGAGAAAATTTTCAGTTTAGATCACATGGTTATTGGCAGTTTACAATTCTGTTCCTCCTGGTGTTGAGTTATACACCTTTAACCTCAACTAACAGAAATGCACATTGTAGTCCCTCCACTTGCGAAGACGACAATTTGCTAATCCACATAACTACCCATGTATTAAGTCAGTACTTTTACTACATATTTGGTGTAATATATGTAGTCTCAATTTAACATATTTCCTCCAAAGTACACATTTCAACTGATCGCAAGTTAAATATGCTTGGATGGGATATTACAAGGACTAAACACCAAATTTAGCGAATATCGGGGGACCAAAGTGAAATCATCCCTTGCATAAAAGAAGACAAGTTGCAATCAAGTAAAGAAAAAGCTACAAGCAAAAGAACAATTCAGCTATTTGTATAGTTGTATCATCCAATTGATAAGTTGTTTGATTTCAAATTTTAGTTAGATATGAATTTAAGTCTATGTTTACTCTTCCCATCAATCATAAAAATGCCATATATTACTCACATATAACTAAAGTATCATATAAACGCAAACAAAGGATTGTGTTCCCATCTGACTGTACCTTTTCTCCCACTTTCTCTTGATGTTCTTTGACTTTCTCCTGTAACTTCATTAGTCTCATGTTGACCCTCAATCGCTTTTCCTAAATACATGAAACAATATCTCATCAAAAGTCCATATCACATACCATAGGAACACCATGTGAAGCAACCAACAACAACAAACCCACTATATTCCCACAAGTCACCATGTGAAGCAACCATAAGGATGAATAAGTTGAGCAGAAAATAGCATTTGAGTAAAGAACATGCCTTGACATAGCTAACACCAAGTTCCTTCCTTGAATATCCACGATCCAAGTTTCGCATCACATACTTGTTATAGTCTTTAACTATTCTCATTATAACATCTGAAGTTGAAATTCCATCTGTTCGTTTCGTTTCTTTAAATCTTCCAACAGCTTTGACCTACAAAGGAGAGTGTTAAATATTGGATTTCAGAATCAGTCAAGCAACAAATGAGCTATGAGCCTATGATGCATGATTCCAGAATCTATAAATAATTACTTACAAATTCATAGACATCTTTTCCAGCTCCACTAGCATCGGCATAACTATCAATTGTTTAAGCAGAAAACAATAAGAAGAAGATGATGAAAAGCCTCATTCTAAATTCTTTTGTATTTACTTGTCAAAAGATTCGCTTAAGGACAAAATAAGCTATAATCAAACATAGTTACATAATACACGTAATACAACTCATCATATCTCTACGTGAATCCTGGAAAGCATTTTTACAGGTAAATCCACCATCTTTTTCATTTTAAATCTCATTCATAGTCCATTGCTTTCTCAAAAATCATATTTCCCCTAAACTTTTCCAACATATACTTTTAAACTTTCAAAATCTGGAAAACAGTGGAGTAGTAAATCAAAGGATTCAATATAAAATGAGAGGGGGGGGTATGAATCCAATTGATCATCTTCACGAAAGCACAAACACTAGTTCATGGAGATTTTGATTGCCCATTCTTCCACCTAAAGGAAATCCCATTTATCGTAAAGCAACACTGAAGCTAAGAAATCTTACGGAAGGGCATCATGAGCAACATAGTCAATATGATGCTTGTCAAGGAACTCTTGACTTATCACCCATGGGGCATCAGGAATGACTTCGTCCACCCACCTGGCAAAAGTATAATGTTACTAAAATAGTTTACTACCAAAAAATAATAAAAGAAAATTAATGGCAATGGAACTAAAAGGATTATGAAGAAATGGAGCCTTTCCAAGTAATAACGTCAGCCAATATATGCACAATGAGAATAGAACAGCCTTTACTTGTGTACCAATTTTGAGTATTATAATAAATTTCCCACCCAGAGATCCGAGTTTGGAACCTGGGTGGTTCCCCCCCAAAAAAATACAAGCAGCATTGGCACACTTGAGACTGGAAAAAAGCACATACTTAATTACTCCAATTGTTCACAACTGACGCCGATTAAATGAGGCTGAATCACATGAAAGACCAACATGCATCATTGGCTGTTCGAATGTTCCAGTAATAGAGAAGGCAATTTACACCATGTAGAGGTCAAAAGAAGAAAAGGCATATCCAGATAATAAATGTTTCTTGGAACAGTAATGACTTTGCAAAGATGACAACCTATCCCATTCAGAAAATAAACATTCTTTATAAAATTTCATGAAGCTTATGTCAGAACTAGATATGATGTTAAAATTAACTATAATAAAGCGTGCACTATGCTTTGAACCCAAATTAATTTGATCAGCTATATGAATACTGTATAACCATAGTTGCAGTAAATAGCTGAAACAAAAGAAGAACATACTTGCAATGGCGGAGAGATTCATAACGCTCTTCCTCTGTCATAACAGTTCTACCCTTGTATTTATGTGTCATCTCATCCGAGCAACATCCAACAAGCAAGTATGTGTTGGGAAACCTGTGACCATCCGAAATAACTGTTAAAAGAAGAAAATTGTGAAGCCATTATGCCCGAGTTATTCGGCAGTTCACCTATGGACCACAGTGTACAGATATACAATAACAACAACAACAACAACAACAACAACAACAACAACAACAATAACAACAACCATAGCAAACCCAGTGAAATTCCATAAATGGGTATGGGGAGGGTAGTGTGACCTCACCCCTACCTTATAAAGATAGAGAGGCTGTTTCCGATAGACCATCGGCTCAAGGAACAGTAGAGATAAGATAAAGCAACCAAGTAGTAAACAAAGGTGACAACAATGTATTATGGTGACGAGCATGAATGACACAACATGCTCGTCTAGAGATATAATACGCAAAATCAACCACAAATTCAGAAAGCAACTGCAGATTGAAGAAGGAGCATACAGATACTAACTGAAGAAAAAAGATCACTGCATTATAATCAACGGTGTAAGCGACTCCTCCCAAATGACACCATTTGTGCTAACTATGACTGGTCACAAAATCTGTCTACACACATATAGAAAAATATAAATCAATCAACTACACCTCAATCCCAAACAACTTGGGATCAGATATATTAGTCCTCTATACCTATTTCACTGTCATCAGGCTCATGTCATTGAGGAGTCATTATGATTTTGAACGTTTTTACACTGCGGATCCTCTATATCATTGAAGTTCAACCTCATGTAGAAATGATAAGTAAGCAGTGGCCGAGGTAGGAAATTCGGCGAAGTGGGTTCAAAAAGAAAAAAGTTCAAAAATATTGAAGCTAGTGGGAATTGAACCTATGACCTTAGAAAGGTTTTGAACCCCGTGACCACTAAGCTTAATATATAGAGGTAAAAAACAGATTTTGCCTTATGTATACATTGTAGTATTTCGGCGAAGGGGATTCGGGAACCCCTTCAGCCCCCTTAAATCCGCCCCCGTAAGTAAGGCTGCATATGTAAGACCCAATGCCTCCAGCCATTCACTCTATCGGTGTCCATATAATTCCAATAATTTCCATGTTTAAATGATTCATTATGTTATATTGCAACGTAACCTCCACAACTGTCAATTGTATTCCTTTAATAAATCAAAGTTGACGAAGGTAGAAATGCAATAGATAACGTGAAAATACGACTGAATCAGAAATAGCTGAGCACATACGATATTTTGGCTTGCTCGAGGGAGCGGGCGTGGCCGAAGTGGAAGAGATCGTAGATCCCATCGGCGTAGACACGGACGGGGCGGTCTGACGGTGGGAGATCATTGGCGCAATGGTGTTGGTTGTTGTGCTCCGCCGTCGCAACGCCGGTCTCTCCCATTTTCCTAGTATCTCAAATCGAATTTCCCTCCCGTCCGGTATGCATTGCCTTCTGTTATAGTTCCCACCTTTTATATGTCCACTTGCATGTAAATTATGCGAAGGCGCAATCTACGGAGCCAAAGCGACTTCCCAAGTTCGTACCTCGTACCTAATCTCCAATAACTATTTTCAAAAAAAAAAAAAAAAAATACTTTTGCTTTCATATGGTGTTTACATGGAATTAATCAATTTAATCTTAAAAATAATAAATTAATGTAAGAATATATATTATTTAATTATTAAAAGATATAAGAGTTTAAATAATTTTATGTAAACACCTTGCACGTAGTGGCAGAGCCACATTGAAGCAAGGGGTGTCAAGCAACGCCCTTTCGCCGAAAAATTACACTATTTTGTTAAATAATTATTTATTTATTTATATATATTTACTATACATTGACTTCCCTTAACTTTTCGAGATATCTAATTATTTATATTTTGACTTTTCTTAATGAAAATTCTGAATCCGCTCGTACGAATAAGTTTCTATCTTTGATTCCCCACTTCTTTTTCAATTTTTTTTAATTACAAGTTGCAAGAATTTAATCCTACCGATATTCTGATAACACTAAACTATAAAAACATCGTTATATAATGCATGTTTGATTTGTCACATCAAATATCTATGCACAAATAATACATTGTTTGACAGTATTAAATTTCATATTGCTTAGTATATGCCTACAAAATGTAAAATGTGTTTTAGCAATATAATGTATTAGACTGTTTGAAGACAAAATCTCTTTTACAATATTTTGTGCATAATGATCTCTACATTATAACTCATTTTTAAATGATTCTTACGTTAAATCAATTATTACTCCTAAATATTTATTCTTTATTGCTTTTTCTTGGGTTGTTTTTGCTTCTTCTTTTGTTTGAAATATATTGGTTTGAATGATTCATAATAAAATTTAAGTACTTACGAATAAATTCCTTTGATGGTCATCTAAGTTATAAAAATGATTCACTACAGTTATTTTTATTTCTCTTGTATTAGTAAAATTATTTAAATAACTTCACTTAATATTTTTGCTAATTTGAATGATCGCCCAAGAATTAACTCAAAATCTAAAGGAGGATGAGATAATCTTGTAATTCCAAGGTTAGTGACTGCTTGGTCAAGTTCTTATACTTAGATAGACTAATTAATTATTTGAACCGTATGGACTTTCAGTAATCACAATGACATCGCATAATCTCTTTCATTCTCAACAATCGCATGCGGCAAGTGCAACCCAATTTTGCAACCTCGGAATGTGTGCCTAAAAAGTTAAAATAGGATAACTTTTTTTTTTGTTGATATTTCTCTCTTCATTCACTGACATCCTTTTTTTAATAGTGAATTTCAAAAAGAACGATAGTTTTTATATTTAATAATAGTTTAACTTTAAAATATTTTTATTTTAATAAGATGATATTGTACACGGTCAAAATCATATGTCCCGATTTTGTAGGCTTGAGAGGTCATATCTGTTTTTTTAGCAAACATGATTTATATAGCTAATAAGATCACATATTGTTTAGTACATCATAGCATGTGCCTCGTCGGGCACATTCATTACCTATGCTTGCTAAGGAGTTGCAAGCATTTAGAGTAAGATACTTAACACAAAATGAAACATTGTTTTTGAATCATACAAGATCGAGTGTTCACCCTTCTTTCTGGTTTGTAAATAGATATCAAATATAAATAATTTTACCCCTTTAGAGCAATGTTCGGCGCTTGTAAGAATCATAAAAGAGAACGATGCCATTGATACGTATGTGATTTATCTCAGTTGGGGTAGCTGTGAAGTCTTTTCTCATCAGCTACTTGAATCTCCGCCCTCCGTCTTGTTAGAGATTTTTTTCTGTTCCCCTTCTTCTTACCCAAAATACTCCCCCCCTCCTCCCCTCCCCTCGCATTCTCATTTGTTCAGTAGTCTTTTACCAGCAGGTCCTTCATTGGTCCTGCTTTTTCCTCTTCGCCTCTTGGCTGTCTTTTCGCCGTTCGAGCTCATCATTAACTTGACTTTGAGCACGACCGAGATAGTTGGCAAGGTCGTACTCTACGAGCGTGGGCGCGACTCAGTAGACTCCCTATTGCTTCTATATCATATCGACCTTGTGGACAGATTTTGACCCATACAGTTAGTCATTCCGCTGTTGGGGTCGCCTTTAGGCGAGCACGATTTGCAGATTTGGTTACTTTGAATGTCGAAATCTGAACGTTGATCGTTTTGGGGCGACTACAACTGGCAGACTTCGTCGCCTTGGATGTTGAGGTCGGCCTTGAGTGACGGGCAAGCATTCCTTGGTGAGGCGAATGCGCTTCGTTTCGAGTGAATCATCAGACCTATGTCAGTTGAAGTGACATTAATTTATCAGGTGTAATTATGACGCACGTTTGTGTGGTGAGCGTCGCCTCCTTTCCCGTGCACCTTCCGTTGCTTTTTGAAAAAGAAGGCGCTTTGTCTCCGTAAACCGGCACTTAAGAATCTATAAATAGGGGACTTTTCATCTAGGTATGACATTAACTAAATCTTTTCAAGAAAAACCCTTTGAGATTTTCCGCTGCCTCTTGCTTGTTCATATCTTCCAAGAGCGCGAATAGTCCTTGTGACTATTGTTATTATCTCCTACACTCTCGGTTTCTGCCATTATTCGCAATGGCTAGTTCTTCTTCGAACCCCAAACCTACTGTCAATGCTCCGACGACGGAGAATGCCGCCACCTCTCTTGAGGAGGATTTGAATCTGGTGGAAGATGAGAGTTTTCCAACTGTGGATGAGGTGGTGCCCCGCTCAGAGAAACCACAGAATGACTTCGATCATCCTGCCAAGGATGAGCCTGCGTCGGCGCTCTCGGTGATGGATGTTGTGACATTATTTGCCTTTAAGGTTAAGTGCAGGATCCCGGAGCACATCAAACTTGTCCCTGCGAGATGTGACGTAGTTCACTTGCATCGCCCATGGTATTGTGCCTTCTACGCATACCCTTTCGTCATTGGGTACATGCTCCCTCTTCCTTCACTGGCTGCAGACTGCTACCGCTTTTATGAAGTGTGCCCGGCTCAGCTCACCCCCCGTACATATACCTTTTTCTGATGCTTACTAATATGCTGAGTTGGCCGGCCGTGGCGTTTCTCTCCGGCATATGATGCACCTCTTCACTCCCCACTTCCAAAGGGGGACTATGTTGCATCTCCGTCATCGGGGCACGAAGAGCCTGGTGATCGGGATGGACGACAGGACCAACCGCTGTTTTTGGGAGAGTTTCTTTATCGTTCGCACGGAACATCTGGTATCTAACCCCGCCGGGTTCCCTGATACATGGAACTTCGCCCATAAGTATTCCTTCATTCTTCACTCTCTGTTAGGTCGATTAATTATCCATATCTATAATCTTCCTAGAAGGTCGTTGGTCGTTTACTCATGCTATTTTTGTTACAGAGGAGAGGTCGCCTTCCTACGCTAGTTGGTGACATCCACGAATGGGTCGCGTCGGTTCTGCCCCACACCGTGGGGATTCGCGAGTGAGCGCACTTACATGAGAGGTTCGGGCGCCAAACTACCGCTAGTAAGTCATTTTATCCCCGCCATGATTGTGCTTTTTGTCTTACACTATGTTTTGTACTCACGTGGATTTGCATATTGTTCTGACAGATCGGAGAGGGAAAAGAAGGGAAAGAGATCCCCCGCTAGCGTTCCACCAGCCGGCGGCCTTGGACCGACCTATACCGGTAACTACTACGAGCGACGTCATGGAGGACCCAATCGTCAGTAAGGGAACGACCGTGACCGAAGCTGTGCCTTCGGAGGTTGCTCCCCAGCTAGAGACACCGGTTCCGGTAGTTCGTTTGTTTGGCAAATCTTCCTTTGTCGGCAGCAAGGAGGCCCCGTCGAAGAGGCGGAGGATAATTTTGGACAAGTCCCTATTGCTAAGACGTCTTTGAGAGGTGGCCATGCTTCAGCGGCTCTTAAGGTCGGGAACGGGGTCGACCAGGAGACGGAGGTGAGATCTGCGGAGGGCGTTCGGGAGGCTAGCGCGTCGGAGGTTCCGGGATCCGAGGCGGACGTGGTTATTAATAGCGGAGCCTCATCATCCCGGCAGAACATCGTAGTCAAATACTATGAGACTCAATCTGAGCTCGACCCTGAGGACGTGAGGATGTTCGAGGAGGGCTTTACTAGGACTGTGGTAATGGCTAGGGGGCCTTCCCGTATTTTTGAGATACCGTCGAACCTTAATTTGTTGCGGGATACGGTGGAGTTAGTGCCGCAGTTTTATCTTCTCTGTTCTGCTACTGAGAGCGGAGCTCTTCAACCGATCAACGATTCTCAACTGTCGCGTGGTATAGTTGCGATGGGTTTAAGGGTAAGTTCCTCTACCGTCTTTGCTTCGTGACCCTTTATTTTTTCTAACCCTTTCTTCCTTCTTCACAGACTTACATGATGGAGGTTGAAAGTGCTCGTAGAGCTGAGAAGCGGGCCGAAATTTTTCTGAAGATGGTCGAGAAGTATCAGCGGTATCGTGACAGATGTCGTGAGTTGCGCGAGCGGCTTAGAGCGGGAGTTGGTGCCTAGTCTACCAGGGAGGAGTTGGTGATGAGGGATGAGGATTTGATGCGTTCCACCCGTAGGTGCAGTGAGTTGGATGAGTTGTTACATGCTAAGAACGAGGAGCTTGAAGTAGGCAAAGGGGTCACCGCGGAATGTGAGGACTTTCAGGCCAGGGTGCGTTCATTGCAAGCTGAACTCGGTCAGGGTGTTGTCAGGGTGGAGGCTCTCAGTGTGGAGTGGGCCCAGAAGTTGGCCGACCTGGAGAGAAAAGTGGTCCTGTTGGAGCAGGCCGAGCGTGCTCGAGAATCGGCTTTGGCGAGAGCAGCGGCGCTAGACGACACCATCCGCGTCCTTAGGTCCGAGCAGGAGTCTAAGAGGCGACGGCCACATTGAGGGAGGCCAGGCTCGAAGAGCGCATCAGTGAGATTGATCGGGAAGCTTCAAGTTTGGGAGACCAAGAAGGTGTTGTTGGCTCAGATTGAGTCTGCCTCCGCTTCTGCCCCTCGCCACTTGCATGAGTTATGGGTTTATGTGGAGGTCCACTGGATATATACAAGGGTTTGTGGGAAGCAGAGAGTGTTTTTGAGGCCGCCTTTGAAGATGCTCGGGCGAAGGTGCGTGAGGCTCGTGTCAGCTATGGCTACGACCCCGCGACACCAGAGGTCAGTGAGGGCGCCGATGCTAGGGATGCACCTCATGACGATGATGATGGGGAGAGCGGCGGTGGAGACGATGCCGAGTGAAGTGTTGCAGCAGCTTTCATACTTAGCTTTGTTTCAGTTTCATTTTGTGTTCTTCTTTGTTTATTTTTATTTCTTTTCTAGGGGGCCTGTTTTGGCTTCTTGTAAGGCGCGGCTGTGGCGCGCGCACGTTTGAATGAAACGAATGCTTTGTCTTTGTATTTATATGCATTTTTTAATTCTTCTTTTTCCCTCTCTTTCGCCTGTTGCGTATGAATGCTTTTGTGTTGACTTTTAGATGTCTCCGCGATGAGTCCTTGATCCTTCTAGTTGGGAGTTCGCCGTATGAGTCCGATTGAGGTCACTCGGGACCTCAAATTTTCCATCTCGGGCCAGGCTGGTTCTGATTTTTATATTTGAGTCAAAATAGTAGACCATCGTAAAGTTGGGCGAGGTCGAATGTGGGTAATTCGAACGAGGTCGAATATGGATGATTTGAGTGAGGTCGAATTTGGATAATTCAAGCAAGGTCGAATGTGAATAATTCGAGCGAGGTCGAATATGAATGTGAATAATTCGAGCGGGGTCGAATGTGAATAATTTGAGCGGGGTCGAATGTGAATAATTCGAGCGGGGTCAAATGTGAATAATTCGAGCGGGGTCGAATGTGAATAATTCGAGCGAGGTCGAATGTGAATAACTCGAGCGGAGTCGAATGTGGGTGGAGTGTAGCAATGTGGAGTTGAGTGACGAAATGTTGTGTATTGCTTTTCACTTCTTTAGCGAGTGTTACGTACTTTGTTCAACGTACACATTTGAGAAGGTCTCCATCTACCTAGTCACTTTATTGGCCTGGGTGGAGTAGACGACAGGCAAAGCGATGAATTAACCCGTGTGAGCTTCGAGACGATGGCTGATGGCCGTAAGGGTGTGATTCGAGCGAGGTCGAATTTATAACTCGTCGTTAAGTCGAGCGAGGTCGAACTTTCTTTTCTTATGGCAATGCCGACGGCCGTAAGGGTGTGATTCGAGCGAGGTTGAATTTATAACGCGTTGTTAAAGTCGAGCGAGGTCAAACTTTATTTTCTTATGGCGATGGCCGACGACCGTAAGGGTGTGATTTGAGCGAGGTCAAATTTATAACCCGTTGTTAAAGTCGAGCGAGGTTGAACTTTATTTTCTTATGGCGATGGCCGACAACCATAAGGGTGTGATTCGAGCGAGGTCAAATTTATAACCTGTTGTTAAAGTCGAGCGAGTTCGAACATTCTTTTCTTATGGCGATGGCCGACGGCCATAAGGGTGTGATTCGAACGAGGTCGAATTTAAAACCCGTTGTTAAATTCGAGCGAGGTCGAACTTTCTTTACTTATGGCGATGGCCGATAGCCGTAAGGGTGTGATTCGAGTGAGGTCGAATTATTACCCGTTGTTTATTTCTGGGAGAACATCACTTGTCATCGTATCGTTTACGTGTGTACCGTGGCGAGTCCTTCTTGCTTGATTTTGCTTTCATTGAAGGAGGCTGTGTTTCATGGCGAGTCCCAGTTCGCTTGATTTTGCTTTTATTGGAGAACGTTTATGTACCTGTTTCATATTGATGAAAGAGTGTGGTATGTTACATCTAAACGAAATTTACCTCGATCCGGCAAGTCGACGATAGGAGGAGTGGCGCTGAGCTGTTGTTCGCTTCATCTCGTGCTCGACTAGTGGTTTTAGGATGGGTAACCGCGCTGGGCCCTGCTGTTAACCGCGTCTAGGTTTCTCGTGTGTTGGTTTTCCGCATTGCTCGTTGAGAGATTGGAGCCAAGTCCCAGTCCGAACCCGTCCGATATGCGGGAACAAGGGAAACATGTCAAACTTTATTCACAAATCATCTAGTTCATATAGGTGTGAATATGAGGCATGATGTGCACGATTTTCGAAGGATCACATAGCAGGCTATCGTGTCTCCTTAGGAGATAGAAGTGCGAGTTGGGCTAAGACGCTGGGTATGGCATCGGTTTTAGGTGGAAATTCGATCCAGGCTGGGCTTGTTACTTTGACCATTTTCCTCCTACTGTTACAAAGTGCTACATGCCTCGTGGTGGTGAGTGTCACACCTCCTTTTTCCCGAGGGGGTGGAATTAAGGGAGTTTTTCCAATTTAAGTGACATAAATCGAATTGGGATTATTTATTTATTCATAGTCTCCACTTGGGATAATGATGGCGTCCCAAGTTACCGGTTGTTTTAAATCCCAAATCGAGGAGATTTGACTCCGTTAAAAGTCTGTGTACCAGAA
The DNA here is from genome assembly GCA_005239505.1 of Nicotiana paniculata. Lineage (NCBI taxonomy): Eukaryota > Viridiplantae > Streptophyta > Magnoliopsida > Solanales > Solanaceae > Nicotiana > Nicotiana paniculata. The sequence goes on from ML333542.1 coordinate 26,398, forward strand.
GACCAGGTAAGAAATTATGTTAACCCAGGAGAAGGTGTTAGGCACTTCCGAATTCCGTGGTTCTAGCACGGTCTCTTAGTGATTCATACTTGGCTTAATTATCTTGTTTTAATTACTTATTTTAGAACCTATGTGCATTTTACCTTTTACCACTTTTAATTACTCGATTTCGGATTTTGAAACAAGTCGGGTACGTGTACTCATTTTATTTGGTATGTCAAAGTCATGTCACGCGTACGTATACACAACTAACAACACTTTAGTATTATTAAGAAGCTTGGTCAAAGTGCGTGAACGCGTACTTTGATCTATTTTGGAAATTTGTGGTTAAATCATGTCACGCGAACGCGTACACAATTTATCACGCTTTAGTTATTAGAATTGTTCGGCCAAATTCGCGCGGACGCGTACATTGATTTAGTTGTGGAAATAATAATCATGTCACGCGAACTACACAATTACGATAGTAGATTAAATATGCGCCTAAAATCCTTTCGACGAATATTCATGTTTTGAAGTCGTAATCGTGTCACGCAAACATATACATAATAACGATAATTTGATTATATGCGCGCCTTAAAGCATTTCTACAGATGTTTGTGATTTATTAACGGTCTAAGCATGCCAAAACTAACAAATTTCATGAAAAATATAGCTAAGGTAATAAATCATAGCGAAAACACTAACTATACAGAAACATAAAATCAATATGGAAATGGAAATCTAATTTCTAATATCTAAGCTACACCTGGGACCAGCAAAAAAGCTTGACTTCTAACAAATAATTTGGTAGGCACAATGGAATCACAACAACCAAAAAGGATATTCCAAATGTTATAATGAAAATTAGAATCAATACTTACACAAGAGAAGGAACCGAAAGGCCTTGAAAATATACTACATGGTCCTTTTGAGATGAATTGTCTTCAAGCATCTCCCATCGTTCTTCACTTAGATTTAACATTTCAACTTCACCATCAACATATACGACCGTGTGTCTCTTTTTCACTGGATCAAAAGAAGAAATAGCTGCTGGTTTTTTTGTCCAGGGAGATGGGGATGAGGCTCTTAGCTTGTGTTCTCTTCAAGAACAAGATCGAGAGGGGTGAGGTGTTGCTGCCATTTTTAACTTTTGAATTTCGGTTCCCCCTCTTTGTGTAAGGTTTGTGTATTATTTATAGATGTGTGATTTAATTGTGAGATGAAATGGGAAAGCGGGAAGTGATGGGTGAAATATGAGGGAAAGTGGAAGAGAGTGATGTGAAGAGTGGGGAGTTAGGCCAGAATGGGGATAATGGGATTAGTAAAATAAAAATATAAAAAATAATTTTAAAAAATCAGATTTTTTAAAAAACACTTTAACATTATAATTAAACGGAACCATATATATATATATATATATACTTGTAATTTTTTTTTAAATAAATAGAAATAAAATTTGTACTCTAAGAATATGAGTATTTATTATTATTTTCTTTTCAATTAAAATCTACTAAGAGTAAGATTAAAGTTTTAAAACATTAAGATTAGATCTAAAAGAAATATTTATACTAAAATAGTATAACATTTGAGTGTTGTCAAAAATTAGTTGCTCACATCATGCCCCTCTTTGCTTGGAAACATGAAGAGTTTTCAGGCAAAGAAAATGAATAAGGTGACTGTTTTTTGACCTCACTATTGTTTAACAAAGAAAAAGAAGTCAAAAGAAAAGATGTGATCGAGCCTTGGTTTTAGGCAGCCTACATATCCCGGTTCATAAGGGAATTAGGTCACGTGTAGTTCGAGTGGAAAATGATTGATAGAGTATGCTTAGATGGAGAGCCGAGCGAACTTCCGTCGAGATTCCGATCCGCGGTTCCTACTATTACATCAAAACGAAAAGAAAAATTACATACTCTTGAAATCTAAGAGTTACAAAACTTCTATCTATATGCCATCTGGAGTCTTGTTCTTGATTCTTGACTTGCTTCCACCATTGACTTTAGACTGAAACTTGATGCCCTCGATGTCTCAGTCTATGAAATATTCTCGCATGCTTGTTTCTTGATCAGATGATGGAAAGATGGATCTTGACCATATGTCTCTGCTTGCATTATGTCAAAGCTGGTTACGACTGGTATTGGGATCACACGTTCCACTTTCTCTGGAAAGAACTGAAATCTTATTTTCTTTTTTGCACATTCAATTCGTGCTTTGTAGAAAAACCTACAAGTCATCACAAACAAACAAAACGAACAAATTTTTCTGCCCCAATTTGCACTAGGAATTTTTTGTGAGTTATTGAAAACACATTAAACTATCTTTGCTATTGCATAATAAAGAATTGAAAAAGACACATTTTTTTAATAAATAATAGGGGATGTCGTACCCAGTATTAACAAGAGTAAAGGCAACCAGGGGATGTAGTACCCTGCGTTGACGATAAGATAGGCTCGTGGCACTCTAGGATGCTACTAGGGAATGTCGTACCCTATGTTGGCAGAAAAATGCAGCCAGGGGATGTAGTACCCTGTGTTGACGATAAGGTGAGGCTCGTGGCACTCGGGATGCTACTAAGGAATGTCTTACCCTATGCTGGCAATAAAATGCAACTAAGGGATGTAGTACCCTGTGTTTGGAAATGAATGAGGCTCGTGGCTCTCTGAGATGCTACTGGGGAATGCCGTACCCTATGTTTAACAAAATGACGCTCGTGGTGCTCTGAAATGCTACTAGGGAATGTCATACCCTATGTTGACAACAAGCAATGCAACCAGGGGATGTAGTACCATGTGTTGGCTATAAGATGAGGCTCGTGGAACTCTGAGATGCTACTAGGGAATGTCGTACCCTATGTTAGCAATAGGAAATACAACCAGAGGATGTAGTGCCCTGTGTTGGAAATAAGGTGAGGCTCATGGATCACTGAGATTCTACTAGGGAATGCCGTACCCTATGTTAGCAATGAGAAATACAACCAAGGGATGTAGTAGCCTGTGTTGGCAATAAGGTGAGGCTCATGGCTCACTGAGATTCTACTAGGGAATGTCGTACCCTATCATGGCGATAAAATGAGGCTCATGGCGCTTTAAGATTCTATTAGGGAATGTCGTACCCTATGTTAGCAATAGGAAATACAACCAGCGGATGTAGTGCCCTGTGTTGGAAATAAGGTGAGACTCATGGATCACTGTGATTCTACTAGGGAATGCCGTACCCTATGTTAGCTTAACAGGGAAAGGTAAAAATAACTATTCAACTGAATTACAACTTTTGGAACCATTATGGCTCACTGAGATTCTACTAGGGAATGTCGTACCCTATCATGGCGATAAAATGAGGCTCATGGCGCTTTAAGATTCTATTAGGGAATGTCGTACCCTATGTTGGCAGAAAGTAATGCAACCAAGGGATGTAGTACCCTGTGTTGGTGATAGGATGAGGCTCGTGGCGCTCTGAGATGCTACTAGGGAATGTCGCACCCTATGTTGGCAATAAAGTAAGGCCTGCAGCGTTCTGATATGCTACTAGGGAATCTCGTACCCTATGTTAGCAATAAGAAATGCAACCACGGGATGTAGTACCCTGTGTTGGTAATAAGATGAGGTTGTTGGCTCTCTAAGATTCTACTAGGGAATGTTGTACCCTATGTAGGAAGAAAATAATATGACCAGGGGATGTGGTACCCTGTGTTGAAGATAGGGTATTGATTCCCTATTTGAGAACTTCACTTGGTGGTGTTTGTATTTTCACGAACTGTTTCCTAGAACTATTATGTTCCTGTTCTGAACAAAGAAAAAATTGTTAGTTTTAAAATAGTGGTCAGTTTGTGGCCTTGATTTCTTGAGCGACTTGACCTTGCGTCCACTACACTTGTTAGAAAAATTGACTCTGTCAATGGTCGTACAAATTGCCAGGAGATTCTGTTTTTACTTTCTGAAGATCTTCTTCCTCAACATCAACACTTGACTATTTTGCGCCTATCACCATGTGTGTTTATGATGCAAACAACCTTGCTCCCAAAATAACTTTTAATGGAGAAACTTTTGTTGACCCTTAAAACATTGTTCATTCCTTCAAGCCTTTTGCTCGTCAGGGAAAATCAAAGATGGATTTATGACTTTGCCGATGCTGTTCATGCCCAGAAAGTTTTGCTTCATATAACAGGGAAAGTGAAACCGATTTTGCGGCCTCTTCTTTGCTTTGCTTTGACAAAATTAGACTAAAAGAGACTCAAAAAGAATAGTACGAAAGAAAACAAGAAGCGAAACTAAGATGTATTACAACTTAATCAAGAAGTGTACCTTTCAGAGAAGAAAAATAAAAATAACAAGGACTTATATGGAGGAATATGTTGACTTCAATGAACATGACATGCACTTTGGACTGGATGCACGATCCGTCTGAACCGTCTAATTCTCAAAATCTGTTGTAAACTTCACTTTGAAACTGATTTCTTTGTCTTAAACATGCGTGTGCCAGGATATATGAAGACCTGAATCGATCAACAATGCCCTTTGTGGGTTTTCACCAATTGACCTCTCTCATTTTCCTTTCTCTCAACTCACTATCGCCTTATAGTGCCGGTGAGGGTTTTCACCAATAAGACTCTCTCATTTTATTTCTCTCTCTTTGCAATGGCTGAGGCATCGCCCGTAGTATACTGACTTAGCATTCTCGAAAGTTGATCAGAAGGTCTTAACAGGGAAAGGTAAAAATAACTATTCAACTGAATTACAACTTTTGGAACCATTTTGACGGAAAAACCGTCGAAAAATAAAATAAAATCATGCCCCAGTTTCTTTGAATACTGTGAAATGTGGATTTGAATGAACCCCAGAGTGAGGCTACCTACATATCCTTTCGGAATCAGGTCGGACGTAGTTCAATAACATGAACTTGTTTTGATGATTTTTTTTTTTTTTTAAATTTTTGGATGATTTTTTTTTATTTGATTTTTTTTAAAGATTAAGTTCGTTGGTTCCAAAAGAGGGGAAAACAAAGAAATATAAACCAGGCTTCAAAGAGCTAACTAGAGTTGATAAGTGTTTGGGTAGAGAGAATGATAGCCTTTTGTCATCCCAACCTGAGAATGCTAAGTATAAAAATGCCCCAATAGAGTTATGTCAGACATAGTATCTCTTGACCGCATCCGCGTTGACGGATATATCAGTCACCTTTCCTTCTATATCTGCCAAATGTAGAGCTCCTTTTGATAATACTTTCTTGACGAGGTAAGGACCTTGCCAATTAAGGGAGAACTTTCCTTTTGCCTTTCCTGGTGCGGAAAGATACGTTTCAAAACAAGTTGTCCTACCTTAAATTGTCTTGGGAGAACTTTCTTGTTGTAAGCGCGTGACATTCTTTGTTGGCATAATTGACCAAAACAAACAGTCGCCAAACGCTTTTCATCAATTAAACTCAACTGTTCCAATCGGGACTTGACCAGTCAGTGTCTTCGATCCCTGCTTCAACAATGATTAGGAGAGAGGGAATCTCAACTTCTTGATTCATTATTTTGAGATTAGACAGCTATTAATATCTGGGCATGAATTCCGCATGCATGTCATGTTTTTAAAGCCACCATTTACGTAACTGAAAAGGATAAGAAATTAACAAAAATTAGGAAAAGGAAAAGATAGAATTTTACTAAGAAAATGGAACCTTGTTTCATTGAATTTGAAAGGGTAGAAGGGTTAACATCAAAGCAAAACAATTAAACTAAAATATCTGGATTACAACCCTCAGAATAATCCAAATACAGAAAAAGAAACAAAACAGACTACCAAGGCTCCTTCCTGATGGGAAGAGGAGTTGCTTCCCAGTTGTTGAGCGAGGTATCTGGACAATGAGATGAACACTTGCACGAATGGGGCCATCACCAACTTGAACCATATTGATCTCATATAACATCTCCTTGAGACCCTGCAAACTTCATCATTGTCATCCTCTATGGATCCTTCCTCTTTCTTTTTTCGATTTCCAAAACTACATGGCCCGCTTTGAATTGCTTGCATGGTTGCCTTAAGGGCTGTCTGACTCACAATTTTGCCCGACTTCATGCCATTCTCAACTATTTCACAAATCTTAATCGCCTCAGTGAAAGGTTTACCAATGGCGGCCAACATGTAATGGAAGTAATCAAGATCCTGAGCTTGGAGAAAATAGTCAATAATTTCTGCCTCTTTCGTTGGTGGTTTGACCCTAGAGGCCTGCTGTCTCCACTTGATTGCATATTCTCTAAATTTTTCTGTTGATTTCTTCTTCATGTTGACAAGAGAGGATCGATCTGGAACTATATCAATATTGTACTGAAACTGTAGGACAAAATCTTGAGCCATGTCGTTCCAAACGTGCCAGTGAGAGATGTCTTGATCTATGAACCACTCTGATGCAATTCCTATCAAAATTTCCCCAAAATAAGCCATAAGTAATTCTTCGTTGCCTCCTACTCCCCTAAATTGGTTACAATACCTCTTCAAATGGGCAACGGGATCACCATGCCCATCATACTTGTCAAACTTGGGGGTCTTGAAGCCGGGTGGCAAATGAACATAGGGGAACATGCTTAAATCGTTGAATGAAACACTCTTGTGGCCTCCCAAACCCTATATGTTTCTCATGGTTTGTTCCAAGCTCTTCATTTTTCTTGTCACTTCCTCTTGTTCCATATTTTTGTCGGGCTTTTTGATCTCAACTGGGAACATGTTCTGAGGAGTATACTTGTATGAATTTGGAACCTTGAAAGTTAGTTCTGGAGAGTAATGTTGGGCATCATAGGCATTAAGTTGTGGATCATTGTTGGACTTTTGAGAAAGATCCGGTTGAGGAACAGTGAAAGTAGGGACAATAGGTGGTTCATTTCTGAGGGGTACGGTTGGAGGACGTGGAACAGAGGTACTGGGGATAGTGGGAAGGATAATGCTCGGACTGAATCCAGATTGGTACAATGGTTTATTTGTTATGGATATGGACACTTGATTTGCCACAGACACATTATGAAGATTATCTGAAGGCCCTATGGGTAATGGGGGCGGTGCCTGTCCATTCACCCAAACTTGGTACATCTCTGCCAATTGTTGTTTCAACACTCTTACTTCTTCAACCAGTTCCGTACCTTGTTCAACCAGTTGTCCATGTACATCATCATTATCTGACTCATTCTCACTGTTGTTTGCCATTCTACTTTTTCCTTTTTATCTCATGTTGTAAGGGCGAGTCGCCAGTTTAAACCACAAACCAACCACCTCTGTTTAGCTTTATTTGTATAGATAATAAACAACAAACGTGTTAGAGTAAGGCATTTTGCAGATATTAATCACGTATTGTATGTCATGCGTAATGCCATTTTCATTTCTAGAATGAGTTTGGGAGGCTTCATGCTTCATCTCGGCATATTGATTATTTCCTCTTGAATTTAACGCTCTTTTTCTTTCCCTTTTTTTTCAATTTTTTTAATTATGGCAATGAACGCATCCGATAAGGATTGCCTACGTATCATGACGCCGCATGAATCAAACCATTATGTAGTTCAGGGGAAATAATAACAATTTTGATGAATTTTTTTTTTTTTTAATAAAACTAACAATTCAAAATACAATGACGGAAAGAACATTACATCAAGAACGACTTAAAAGACTTTGAAAAGATTAAAATACAATGATTTAAAAGATTAAACAATGACTCAAACTAAACATAACTACGACATGAAAAGTTCTAACAACTAGACTATGTTTCAACTCCACAATCTTTTGCTTTCAACCACTGGCACATCTGCTCATGGTGGGGCTTGCCCTGGATGACCCTCCAATGTGCGGTACATCCTCTCTAACTCTTCTGCAAGATCACAGGAAAATGTAGGTGCATGCTCCAAAAACTTCTCATAATCCATCCCTTGGCAGTTCACATAACTTTGAGCGGTATAAACAACCAAGTCATGGATTTGCTCTCTAAAGTACTGAAAATTTTGGTCTCGATCTGGTAACTGCTGCTGGCGAGTGGTGGCTATCTCCCTTATGTGTCCCTAAAGATCTAAAGCTAACTCCAACTAAACCCGAAGTCCAGCCTGCTCGAATCTCGCTTGAGCCATCTCCCTATCAAAATCTGCATGCTAGTATCCTCTGTTGCACCTTCTCATTTCTTCCAACTGTGCATGGAGCTGAGCTTCTGAATGTACCTAATGGGCCTTCTCTCTCTCGAATTGATCCCTCTCTTCTTCAAATTTTGTTACTTGACGATCCTTACTTGATTCAGCCTTCTCACTTAACTGTACGAGTGTTTCCTTGGATTTGTCCAACGCCTTTTCAGTCTTTGCCAAGATGGAATCATAATATTGCATCTTTTCCATCAGATTGGCAATGGTTCTCTGGTCTTTCCAACTTCTCACTGGCACCTCAGAGGCTTTTGTTCATCTGTTGAAGATGAACACGAAGGGTTTCATTATCGTGGATAAGAATCTTCTTTTCACTTTCCGCTTCTTGCGCTTGTAAGTCTTTCTCAAAATTGAGGTTTCTCAAGCTTTCCTCTAAGGCATGAATAGTTGGTTTATAACCCTTTTCCTTTTCACCCCAAGCCAACCGTTCTTGGATTTTATCATCAAAGGCTTGAACATTTGGCCTTTTTGCGGGCCTTTTGGACTCGGGTTCTGGTTCATCATCCATGCGAGATCTCTTCTCAAACCACATAGCATAACCCATATCTATCTCACCTTTCGCATGATCTGGCAGTTGGGTATCATCTTTCAAGTAGCGACAACTATTCCAAATTTGTTGGATTAAAGCCTCAAGGAGTGGGGCTTCAGGGTGTAGCTCAATCACTTGCATACTCAAATCTTCATCCTCAGGCACTACTTAGTACCTTTCTAGATGTCTCAGAACTCTCTATGGCACATATGGATGGACACTTCTCAAACCCAACAGCAGCAAATAACCTTTTAGGGCCGACATATGTATCACCTCTCTAACAGGGATCCAACCCAAAGTCCACTCGATTTGACTTGCATTTAAAGATCTTAGGTGGGATATCCAGGCTTCCACCCCTTCCGGAGAGTTATAATCTTTTATGATTTCTTCGTAACTCTAAATGAAATTGTCCATGCTCGGACCATAGCGCATGAACTTGGGGTGATGTCGGAGATGCTCAATCAACCACATTTGCAACAAAATATTGCACCTTTCAAAGAATTTTGTGCCGGGCTTACACAAAGTCAATGCCCGATAAAGGTATGATAGAATGATTGGGGCAAGAGTGTGATGTTCTTTGGTAGTGAGCAATTGTACGATCCTAGCTATGCGGGTATCGATTGTCTGCTCCTTGTTTGGGAAGACCATAATTCCTAGAAATGCCATCATGAAGGCGAAGCGACAGTGAATCTGCCAGGTGTCCTTGTTCTGCTTGTTGTTAAGGCACTTTTCATGCATTTCAAACCTATATGGCTGCCCGAACCTAGAGTACAGGAAGTAGAAAGAACAACACCCTTCAACTACGTTGGTCTTTCTGATTTACTTACTGATGTTCAGAAGATCGAAGAATCGGTGTACAAAGGGAGCTTTCGCGAATATGAGCTTCTATTTTCTCAAATCCCTGCCAAAGACGGAATATCTAGCTATCTTTTCTAAAGTGGGAGTAAGCTCAAAATCGGAGAAGCAGAAGACATTGTGAACAGGGTCCCAAAAAGTCACTATTGCCTCAATCAAATCATCTTGTGGTTTAACTTTCATAATATCTGTGAGGGCTCCCAGGTGCTTGGTGACCCATTTCTGACCATCTTCCCCCAAGTCATACCACCACAGCTGAAGCTGAAGTGGAGCCTCGTCTACAACCGTGAACGATGTGTTCTGGACAGTTCTCATTTTGTACCTGCGGGTGGATAACATTAGGGTTGACACTAGTCTCAAGAGACAGAACCAATGCACTCGTTTTGAGAAACAATCTTTTGTAAATAACTCGATTTTAAGAAAAATCAAAGAGATGGCGGCTATTTTTGTAATTGTGGCTGAGGAAAGGGTGGCTATTTTCGCAGCTGTGACCCCTTCTTACTTCCAAGGATAGCTTTAAGGCAGGGGAAAGGCATTATGGTAAAAGTGATTCCCAATTGAAAGACATGTCCGTTCTTGCGAGAACGGCCATTCGACAATTTTGAAGATGTTCTAAGGCTATTCCGACAAAATCGACTGGGGATTAATCGACGCTGGGTCTGGTTATTTGTTTTTAATTTAAAAAAAATACACTAGACACATTTCTTTTTTTTATAGTTATTTTTGTAGATATGGGGCCGAACTCAATGAAGGTTGCCTACGTATCTCACATCCGGTGAGAATCAGACCCGCGTAGTTCGTAATATTTCAGGAACCGAATGACACTTTGTAAAAAATTCAGGCTTATTTTGTAATAAATGTTTTTTGGGTAAATAATGAGATTTTCAAAAATCGGGTAAATTTTCTCTCTCTCATATTTTCTTCCTTCTGGTTTTCCCTCAATATTTTTATATTTATATTTTTATTTTTAGAAACCGGTCAACATGCACAAACCAAATCAAACATAATGCACAAGTAGCACATAAGATGCATCAGGATGGTTATGTAATTCTTGGGGTACACCTGTCCTAGACGGACCCAACCCCTATGTTGAGTCCCCAAAGTTAAATGCACATGATGCAAACAAACGTTCCTACTAGGGATCCGGCACGAGGCTATGTTATTCTAAGTTTAAATCCTAGGGGGAGTGTTTTAGACCTAGCTTACCCAAGCGGACAGCTCGGACCGAGGTGGGGGCAACGTACCGGGAGCACGAAAGTGTACCCGGCCTATTTACTGACTCATCCTCGTTCTAATTGGTATGACTTCTAACAGAAAAGTGGGCCATGCACACATGTGCACCATAAATTCAGAAGACTCGGAAGGGAGGCGTGAGAAGACAATTTAATACAATTGAAATAATATCAAAGCGGTAAATAAGTGGCAATTATCACATTAGGCCCCAAAAAATAGTAATAATTTCAAATCAATAAAGCCAAGTATAAATCACATTACAAGCTCGAATTCTGAACCCCGAACAGAAGTTCTGGGTTATTTTCCCCAGCAGAGTCGCCTGAGCTGTCACACCTCCTTTTTCCCGAGGGGGTGGGATTAAAGGAATTTTTCCAATTTAAGTGACATAAATAGAATTGGAATTATTTATTTATTCAGAGTCGCCACTTGGAATAATTTTATGGTGTCCCAAGTCACCGGTTATTTTAAATCCCAAATCGAGGAGATTTGACTCCATTAAAAGTCTGCGTACCAGAAGACCGGGTAAGGAATTCTGTTAATCCGGGAGAAGGTGTTAGGCACTCCCAAATTCCTTAGTTCTAGCACGGTATCTTAGTGATTCATACTTGGCTTAATTAAATTGTTTTAGTTACGTATTTTAGAACCTATGTGCATTTTACCTTTTACCACTTTTAATTACTCGATTTCGGATTTTGAAACAAGTCGTGTACGTGTACTCATTTTATTTGGTATTTCAAAGTCATGTCACGCGTACGTATACACAACTAATAACACTTAGTATTATTAAGAAGCTTGTTCAAATTCGCGTGAACGCGTACTTTGATCTATTTTGGAAATCGGCGCTTAAAGCATGTCACGCGAACGCGTACACAATTTATCACGCTTTAGTTGTTAGAATTGTTCGTCCAAAGTCGCGCGGACGCGTACTTTGATTTATTTGTGGAAATAATAATCATGTCACGCTAACGTGTATAAAATTACGATAGCATATTAAATGCGCGCCTAAAAGCCTTTCGACGAATATTCATTTTTTGAAGTCGTAATCGTGTCACGCAAACGTATACATATTCACGATAATTTAATTAAATGCGTGCCTAAAAGCATTTCTACGGATGTTTGTGATTTATTAACGGTCTAAGCATGCCCAAAATAACAAATTTCATGACAAATATAGCTAAGGTAATAAATCATAACGAAAACACTAACTATACAGAAACATAAAATCAATATTAAAATGGAAATCTAATATCTAATATCTAATATCTAATATCTAAGCTACACCTAGGACCAACAAAAAAAGCTTGACTTCTAACAAATAATTTGGTAGGAACAATGGAAGCACAACAACCAAAAAGGATATTCCAAATGTTATAGTGAAAATTAGAATCAATACTTACATAAGAGATAGAACAGAAAGGCCTTGAAAATCTACTACATGGTCCTTTTGAGATGAATTGTCTTCAAGCATTTCCCATCCTTCTTCACTTAGTTTAACCTTTCAACTTCACCATCAACATATACGACTGTGTGTCTCTTTTTCACTGGATCAAAGAAGAAATAGCTGCTGGGTTTTTTGTCCCGGGAGATGTGGATGAGGCTATTAGCTTGTGTTCTCTTCAAGAACAAGATCGAGAGGGGTGAGGTGCTGCTGCCATTTTTATCTTTTGAATTTCGATTCCCCTTCTTTGTGTAAGGTTTGTGTATTATTTATAGTTGTGTGAGTTAATTGTGAGATGAGTGGAAGTGGGAAGTGATGGGCGAATATGAGGAAAAGTTGAAGTGAGTGATGTGAAGAGTGGGGAGTTAGGCTAGAATGGGGATAATGGGATTAGTAAAATAAAAATATAAAAAATAATTAAAAAAATCAGATTTAAAAAAAAATTTAACATTATAATTAAACGGAACCATATATATATATATATATATATATGGTTCCGTTTAATTATAATGTTAAATTTTTTTTTAAATCTGATTTTTTTAATTATTTTTTATATTTTTANCATATATACTAGTGAATTTGTTTTATATAAATAGAAATAAAATTTGTACTCTAAGAATGTGAGTATTTATTATTATTTTTTTTTCAAATAAAATCTATTAAGAGTAAGATTAAAGTTTTAAAACATCAAGATTAGACCTAACAGAAATATTTACACTAAAATAGTATAACATTTGAGTGTTGTCAAAAATTAGTTGTTCACAGTGAGGCCACGACAGCAGGGGAGTGGTGTTTTGGCCAGCCCTAGATCTAAAGGAAACTAGAAATTTGGTTAGGAAATCCCCACAGACGGTGCCAAATAGTTTTACCAAAAATGAGATAAATACCTTTATGAGAGATTTACAGAGGAAAGTAGAGGGTTAATCCTAGGCAAATATAATTAACTTTAGATCTAGATGAAGTGACTCGCAATAATCATACAAGATCGAGTGTTCACTCTTCTTTCTGGTTTGTAAATAGATATCAAATATAAAACGATGAGCTTACTTCTTTAGAGCAATGTTCGGTGCTTGTAAGAATCATAAAAGAGAACGATGCAATTGGTACTTATGTGAATTATCTCAGTTGGGGCAGCTGTGATGTCTTTCCTCATCAGCTACTGGAATCTCCGCCCTTCGTTTTGTTAGAGATTCTTTTCTGTTCCCCTTCTTCTTGCCCAAAATCCCCCCCTGCTTTGTTCTCTCCCTTCCTATTTATACTTCTCGCATTCGCATTTGTTCAGTGGTATTTTACCAACATGTCCTTCATTGGTCCTGCTTTTTCCTATTTGCCTCTTGGCTGTCTTTTCCCTTTCGAGCTCATCATTAACTTGACTTTGAGCACGACTGAGGTAGTTGTCAAGGTCGTACACTACGAGCTTGGGCGCGACTCAGTCGACTCCCTATTGATTCTATATCATGTCGACCTTGTGGACAGATTTTGACCCATACAACATCGAGGGTTGAGATTCGATAAAGACCAAGCTCGGGCTCGAAGGAAAAATAAGAGGACCGTAGACCTAAGTGCCGAAGATCATCGGAGTCGAGTACGATCAATGCCAAAATAGTACCATTGTGAGTCTGTTACGGAAGGACAAAATTCATGCCACGTCCCCAAGATCATGGCGTTAAATCCGGAATAGATTTGTATGAATTAGTATAAATCTGTACTAGGCAGTTATACAGCTATCCCAATAATATTCTTTACCAATAAATAGAAATGTACCTTATTCAGGGTTTCCCTCCTATATAAAGGGACCCCATTCATTTGTAAAGATCATCTAATCATTGGAAAAGAATATACTCTCTACTTTTCGCTCATTGTTCATCAGAGTTGTCCTTTAAACTTTATTATTGCTTTATTGTTCTTGATTCCCCTCGAGGTCACCGAGCTCGTGATCGCTACTGCTTAAGTAACACTGGTTTGGTTCATTTATTCCTTTCATTTACACCTTATATTACTTGCTTATTAACTGGTATTGAACTAGATCATGTATCTTTAAAACCACAAATCAAATTTCATTATTACTCGTATTTTCGAGATAAACAGTTTGGCGCCCATCGTGGGGCTAAAGATAATAGTGATTATTTTAATACTGGTTTTTGATAACACTCGTTTTTTTTCACACGTTCTCTTGTCAAAGATTCTTTATTTTCAGACTAAAACATGTCGAACTCAGCAAGCACCCCAGTACATGGTAATGATGGTCTCGGATTCCAAGGGGAAAATGATAATGTAGCAGCTTCAGGGGCCGGTGTACCACCACTTAACCCTGGGGTAGTGCCAGTTCCTAACTCATTCAATGTTGGTTCACACATTGCTTTAAACATCGACTTAGGCACTGACATCGGAGGAAGCATACGCGGAGAGGTTCAACCTAGTGGCCAAAGAACATAGGTTCGAGGAGATGGAGAGGTCAGCCTCCGAGTGATTTTTGAAATGTTGCAAGCGCAACAGATTGCTATCGCTCAGTTGCAAACTCATCAAAAGACTCCGAGCGTGGTGGGACCGGAAACTACTCACCGTCCTGAACCAATCCCGGAGAGGTCGAGTAATAATGGATCGGGGATGACCCTACAATCATGAAAATGCTCGAAGAACTCACAAAGAGGATCGAGTCAGGAGAGAAAAGGATCAAGGATAATGATAAAAAGGTGGAAACGTACAACTCGAGGGTCGACCAAATACCTGGAGCGCCTCCGATTTTGAAAGGATTAGATTCTAAAAAGTTTGTGCAAAAACCTTTCCCCCCGAGTGCGGCCCCGAAGCCTATGCCAAAGAAGTTTCGCATGACGGACTTACCCAAATACAAGGGGACCACCGATCCCAACAAACACATCACTACATATACTTGTGGTATAAAGGGAAACGACTTGGAGGACGACGAGATCGAGTCCGTTCTACTGAAAAAAATTGGAGAAACTTTGTCCAAAGGTGTGATGATTTGGTACCACAAACTACCCCCGAACTCTATCGATGGATTCATTTGTGAAAGCACATGCTGGAGCTATAAAATTCGCAACAAGGAAATCGGACGTCTTCAAAATTAAACAAAGGAACAACGAGATGTTAAGGGAGTTCGTATCCCGATTTCAAATGGAACGAATGGAGTTACCACCAATATCTGATGACTGCGTTGTTCAAGCTTTCACTCAGGGTGCTAAATGAGCAGAGCTCGATAGCGTTAAGACAGTTAAAACGAAACTTGATTGAGTACCCCGACGTGACTTGGGTGGATGTGCATAACCGATATCAGTCAAAGATCAGGGTCGAGGACGACCAGTTGGGAGCCCCCTCGGGTTCGGTTTATCCAAGCATATCGACACCAAAATATTCAAGAGACGCAGACAGAGATCGAAGACCGAACAAAGATAGGTATCAGCCATATGCCGAAGAGCGAAGGAACAGTTCGAGGCGTAATGTACCTCAGAATGATCGAAGAGTAGATCAAGGACAGAATTCTCGAGGACTCATGAGTAAGACCGGGTTCGATAGGCACTCAGGACCGGCAGAGGCACCTCGATTATTAGAGTACAATTTCAGCATCGATGCCTCGGGGATCGTTTCATCCATTGGAAAGATTAGGGATACCAGATGGCCTAAACCCATACAAACTGACCCTTCTAAGAGGAATCCCAACTTGATGTGTAAGTATCACGGTACACATGGGCACAGGATCGAGGATTGAAGACAATTGAGAGATGAGGTAGCCCGATTATTAATGAGGGGCATCTTCGGGAATTCCTTGGCGACAGAGCCAAGAACCATTTCAAGTAAAGAGACGCCAATAGAAAGAATGAACCAGAAGATACTCAACATGTTATTCATATGATCATCGACAGAGTCGACGTCTCGTAGGGACCCTTATTCAAATGCACTAAAGTGTCAATCACAAGGGATAAGTGGACTCGGGACTACATGCCTGAGGACACCCTTACATTCAATGAAGAAGACACCTAGGGCCTATCTCGACAGCACAACAATGCACTGGTAATTTCTATTCTTTTAAATAAAGTTCAAGTTAAACGTGTTCTTGTGGATCCAGGTAGCTCGACGAACATAATCAGGTCGAGGGTCATAGAGCATCTCGGGTTGCTTGACCAAATCATACCTGCAGCTTGAGTCATGAATGGCTTCAACATGGCAAGCAAAACAACGAAGGGGGAAATCATCCTCCCAGTGAACGTGGCTGAGAGTATATAGGATACGAAGTTTCATGTCATCGAAGGTGACATGAGGTATAATGCTTTGCTTGGAAGGCCGTGGATCCATAGTGTGAGAGCAATGCCGTCAACCCTTCATCAAATGATGAAGTTTCTAACAAAAGATGGCGTAAAGACGGTGTATGGACACGCATCAAAGAAGATGTTTGCAGTCCATGACTTAACACCAGTATCAATGCCCTCTACATCGGAAATGTTGAGCACCAATGACGAAAATGTAGCTAAATAGCAATCACAGTCCATATCCTCGATTGAGCCCGAGGAACAGATAATCGAAGATGAAGAAGAGGACTTCCTCACCCCTCGAGCTTTCATCGCCCCCGAAGAATCAGATGCGATGAAGTCCATGATTGAGGAACTAGATCAAGTGATATTGATCGAGCATCTACCGGAACAGAAGGTATACCTTGGAACGGGATTAACCCCCGAACTCAGGAAAAAACACATTCAATTCCTTATCGATAACATTGATTGCTTTGCTTGGTCCCACTTAGATATGACAGTGATCCCACCGGAGATAACCACCCATCGAATGAGTGTCGATCCCAGATTTAAATCGGTGAAGCAAAAGAAAAGACCCTAGTTCGAGGTGAAGCACGCATTCATAAAGGACGAGGTAACTAAACTTCTCAAAATAGGGTCCATTAGGGAAGTAAAATACCCCGAGTGTCTAGCTAATGTAGTAGTAGTCCCTAAAAAGGGAAACAAACTTAGAATGTGTGTAGACTACATAGATTTGAACAAGGCATGCCCTAAAGACTCTTTTCCATTGCTTAACATCGATCGCTTGATCGACGCCACGGCCGGACACGAGATTCTTGCTTTTCTCGATGCCTACTCTGGGTAAAATCAAATTCAAATAAACCCGGAGGATCGGAAAAGACTTCGTTCATCACAAGGTATGGAACATATTGCTACAATGTAATGCCCTTCGGGCTAAGAAATGCAGGGACTACATACCAACACTTAGTTAATAAGATGTTCGAACAAAAAATAGGCAAATGTATGGAAGTTTATATCGATGACATGCTAGTTAAGTCCCTGCGTACAGAGGACCGTTTGACTCATTTGCAGGCAATGTTCGAGATCTTAAGAAAATATAACATGAAACTCAACCCCGAGAAATGTGCTTTTGGAGTTGGCTCGGGCAAGTTCTTGGGATTCATGGTATCGAACAGGGGGATTAAGATCAACCCCGACAAAATTAAATCCATCGAAGAAATCACCGTCGTGGATAGTGCGAAGGCCATACAACGGCTAACCGGACGGATAGCTGCTCTAGGTCGATTTATCTCGAGGTCATCGGATCGGAGTCACCAATTTTTCTCCTACTCAAAAAAAATAATGACTTCGCATGGACTCCGGAATGTCAGCAAGCGTTGGAGGAGTTAAAGCGGTACTTATCGAGCCCACCCCTACTTCACACTCCAAAGGAAGGCAAAAAACTTTATTTATACTTGGTTGTGTCCGAGGTAGCGGTGAGTGGCGTGCTGGTTCGAGAAGAACAAGGTACACAATTTCTTGTTTATTATGTAAGTCGAACCTTAGGAGATGTTGAAACTAGGTATCCACATTTAGAAAATTTAGCACTTGCGCTAATAAGCGCATCTAGAAAACTAAAACCATATTTTCAATGTCACCTCATGTGTGTGTTGATTACATACCCACTTCGAAATATCTTGCATAAGCCCGAACTGTCGGGCCGATTGGCCAAGTGGGCCATCGAACTTGGAGGGTACGATATCGAATATCAACCCCGAACGGCCAAGTCTCAAATTTTGGTAGACTTCGTGGCAGATTTTACACCTGCCCTCGTACCCGAAGTAAACAGGAACTTCTACTAAAGTCGGGTACATCCTCGGGGGTATGGACCTTCTTCATAGACGGCTCCTCAAATGTGAAAGGGTCTAGGCTCGGTATTATTTTAAAACCACATACAGGTAACATCATTAGACAATCTATCAAAACTTCTAGATTAACTAACAATGACGCCGAGTATGAGGCCATGATTGCAGGTCTCGAACTAGCCAAAATCCTGGGAGCAGAGGTCATCGAGGCCAAGTGTGACTCTCTTTTGGTTGTAAACCAAGTAAACGGAAGCTTAAAAGTCCGAGAAGATAGAATGCAAAGGTACTTATACAAACTTTAAGTAACATTGCACTGCTTCGAAGAATGGACACTAGACCATGTACCTCGAGAACAGCACATTGAGGCCGATGCACTTGCGAATTTGTGGTCATTGGTCAAGGAAGATGATATTGTCCCGGGGACTATTATCCAATTGTCGAGGTCCATGTTGAGGAAGGCCATGTGGAGATTAATTCGACAAGTTTAACGTGGGATTGGAGGAATAAATACGTTGAATACTTAAAGCACAGAAAGCTCCCCTTAGACCTAAAGGAGTAAGAGCCTTACGAGCCTAAGTAGCTCGATTCTCGTTTAATGAAAATGGAACATTGTACAGAAGAACCTTCGACGGACCGCTGACAGTATGCTTAGGACCAGGAGACACCGATTATGTATTGCGAGAAATCCACGAGGGCACTTGTGGGAACCACTCTGGCGCCGACTCTTTGGTTCGCAAGGTAATTAGAGCTAGATATTACTAGGATAGCATGGAAAAAGATACTAAGGAGTTCGTTCGACGGTGTGAAAAATTCCAAAGGTTCGCACCGATGATCCATCAGCCCGGTGAACAACTTCATTCGGTCCTACCTCCGTGGCCATTCATGAAATGAGGGATGAACATCGTTGGTGCTCTACCAACGACACCAGGTAAAGTTAAGTTCATTTTATTTATGATTGACTACTTTTCAAAATGGGTAGAAGCACAAGCCTTCGAGAAAATAAGAGAAAGAGAAGTCATAAGTCATTGACTTCATATGGGACCATATCGTGTGCCGGTTCAGGATACCCGCCGAAATAGTATGTGACAACGGGAAACAGTTTATCGGCAGCAAAGTGACAAAGTTCTTCGAAGACCATAAAATGAAAAGGATTCTATCAACGTCCTATCACCCAAGCGCAAATGGCCAGGCCGATTCCACAAAGAAAGCTATCATTCAAAACTTAAAGAAGAGATTGAATGATGCTAAAGGGAAATGGAGAGAAGTATTTCCCGAGGTGCTATGGGCATATCGAACAACGTCGAAGTCAAGCACAAGGGAAACCCCGTTCTCTTTGGTGTATGGGTCCGAAGCATTGATTCCGGCCGAGGTCGGGGAACCTAGCGTCAGGTTTCAGCATAGTAGCGAGATTCGAACCACGAGGCTATGAACACTAGTCTCGAACTACTAGATGAAAAAAGTGAAGCCGCACTACTTCGAATGGCCGCACAAAAGCAAAGGATCAAGAGGTATTATAACAGAAGGGCGAATCTTCTGTTACGCCCGTAATATTACCTCGATATTACGCTTCCCAATATTAAATTACGACGATGTTGCACCCTGTAGTATCGTACGTTGAATTTGTCGTAAGGTAGTTGAAATCAGTCCAAGGAAAAGATTATTGGAGATTATAAGGATTATGCTATTTCAAACAAGTAATGAGTAAATTCGTGAAGGTGAGAGGGGAAGAAAGTCAAAAAAAATAAATTTTTCGTCCAAGTTTGGCATGTTGGAATAAAATACGGGCCGAGCATTAATACCCGATATTTATGGACTAGTACCATACAAGGTACAATATGACCACGATAATATGATGTATAAAGTATATTAAAAATAAGTAGAATTTTAAATAATTTGAGATAATTTTAATAATGTGAGTAATTGACTAATTATTGGATAATGAGATATTACCTAATTAATTAGGGGGGTATATGATAAGGACTAAGTGGTGATGTGGAATCCCCCCCTCCCCCCAAATTAAGTGACTAATAATTTTGGTTAAAAGGTGGCATCATGAGTGGTGTGTAAGTGATTTGCTCTTTCTTGTTTCTTGTTAATCATTGCTAAAGTTCAACTTACAATGAGATGCCACTAAATTTCCAGGAGTATGACTATATTTCACCAAAGAGAGTTTCTTACTTTTATTCATCAAAACCTCATCCACATCAGTTTACCATTTTAGTTCGAAGTATACCAGTTTCATTAGGAAGAAGCTATAGTGAAAAAATTGAAAGTTTCTTCATGGAGTACTATCCTAAGACATATCTTTCACACTGGGTTGTCCGGCGAGCAAGAAAACTACAAGTTCTCATTGCGCTACATCAATCTAACAAGCATTCCAACGTGAATCTTGCAACCAAAAGGAATCCAACAAGAATTATTAAAATCATAGCAACGTAAAATTTTGCGGTTCTAAAGGAGTACAGTGCAGTATTTTTCCAAGAATATCATACGGATTTTTCCCTACCCCATGTATGTTAAGGCTAAGCCCTTCTTTCATTTTGGCATGGTCTCGTAATTACACGAGTTTGATAACGGAGCATAAAGAAAAATTCATATCCCGGAATTTACGTATATTTTTCTAGTTTTGTAAGTTACAATATTCTCTTTATCGGGACTTCATATTCATTTGAGTATTTCCTTCTTCCAGTCAAGAGAGCAGAGAGTTTATATATACAGTTTTAAAGTATTTTCATTACCATCGAGCTATAATCGATGGGCAGGCCCCTATTGGGAAACCTCTAATCAGATGGTAAGTTATATACCGAGCCTACTGTGGTCGAGCGCCTATGAGCGAGCCCAGTTGGTCGAGATACAGAGCTAGTATGGCCGAGCGCCTATGAGCGAACCTACTATGGAAGAGCAGTTATATATATATATATATATATATATATATATATATATATATATATATATAGGGCCAGACAACTATTTTACTTACTATATTGAGAGAGTTGAGCCTGTATCAGCAGGTAAACATATCTGCAGATTATCTTTGACTCCCAGTTACTTTCAATTATTATATTATCAGCTCAGTTTCAGCTTTCAGTATATTGCCTTTCATACTCGGTACATTATTTCGTACTGACGTCCCTTTTCTGGCGGCGTTGCATTTCATGCTTGCAGGTTCAGACAGACAGACTGGTAAACCTCCTCATTAAGTGTTGCCCCAGTTCAACTTGATCGGTAAGCTCTATGCCTTTCGGAGTTGCCGGGTCTAGAACGTTATGTATATCATGTATATATATGCATATATGTTATGAGTATGTCGGGGAGTTTTTCTAATCACAGTATATCCATCAGTAGAGGCTTGTAGACATATTCTGTCAGTTAGTGAAGTATGATGGGCTTGTAGGCCTTGTATGTATATTTGGTTGGTTTGTCAGCTGTAGTAAGTAGGACGGCCTTGTCGGCCGAGCTTTATATTGATATGTAGTTAGCATTTGCAGTTGTCTTGCAATGTGGCCCATTGCCAAAGTATGACATCACATGTTCAGAGTTCCTTAGTCGCAAGTTGGTACGCAAGGATAGATGAGGCACCAGGTGCCGGTTTTGCCCCCAGGTTCGGGGCGTGACAAAAGTGGTATCAGAGCAGTTCTTTTCTAGGGAGTCTACAAGTCGTGTCTAGTAGAGTCTTATTTATGGGTGTGTCGTGCACCACACTTATAAGCAGGAGTCTACAAGGAATTTAGGACTGCCACTCTTTCTTCTTACTCTAGATCGTGTGGTAGAGCTCACTTATAATAATTCAAATTTTGAACTTCTATTTTATTCGTAATAAGAAGATGCCTACATTCAGAAAGACGATCGATAAGAGATATAGATGTGGAAGTGTTGAGTTAGAGGAACTCGATTTTTCATCTTGCTTATGATGAGTAAATGTGAGATCTTCAGCAGATCATGCGTGTACTAAAAGGTGTACGGTTTTTGATAAGGAGCTTTTCGGAAAGAATAATTATCCACTCTTACGGTAAGAAGGAATAACGGAACCAGAAGTTAGACACAAGTTGCAGCAAGTAAAAGAAGCAAGGTGAAGAAGGGTACGAGGTACCCAGTTAATAAGATTATCATTATTTACCATTCAGGAAGGGAGACATAAGCATTTTGAATTACCTTCAACAGTAATAGATGTACGTACAATCGGCCACACTTATCTCAGTCATGCCCTATGGGAGCTAACGGATATGGTTTAAGAGAAGGACAGGATAGAAGGATCCGACTGGGGTTAGAGTAACCCAAAATGGTGAATGGATTGTTTGCGTTAGTTGACATTTTCGAAGAATATTGCAAATGTGCTAATAGATCTCCTTGTGAGACACCCAGATGGTGAACTTTAAAATAGTACAACTGGATATGAGTACTACAAATATAGGCACTGAAAACCTTGAAGGGATAAATATTACCTTAGTGTGGCTCTCGTCCCTAGTAGAGCGAGAACGTTAAGCAACCCGAAGAGCCACTAGATGGAGCAAAGAGGAGCTAAAAGCAAAAGAATGTCTTGTTCGAGTTTTCAGAATAAAGTGATAGGCATAAATGTTAGTGGGAAATAAGAAAAGAGTTAATGAAGCACTATGAGTAAGATATGATACATGGATGTTAACGGTAGATCAAAAGATGATAATATTACAGAATCTATATTCAAGTGAAGGAAGAGACGAGAGGTGACAAGCCTTAGGACAACAAAAGAGTATAGACCATATAGTCATGTCCTCATTTTGAGAAATTAGTTCGCAACTCTAGCGCGATTACTAGAAGGAAAAGTTAAACCTCTGAGTAATAGAAATCAGTATGGGTTTGTGAACAAGATAAACTAAACATGAATTAGGAACTGAGTAATTTGATATAGTCAGCATCATGAGAATTTCAGATTGCGTTCCGGAAAGTAATAAAATGGACAACAGAAGAAGATCCATGATGAATTTAGAGAATGATCATTTAGGAAAACGCTTCCCTAAATCAAGAAATAAGGATTACCACAAGGCGAGTAAGGATCATTGATGATGCGAAGGGATGCAAAAAATGGAGAGGAAGAACATCTATAGGCAGGTCGATGTAGCTCCAAGTCTTAGTACCCCCTAAAGGGGGGAATATAGAATGATAAAGGAAGAAAGCGATAAAAATGAGAAAGGGATGGGATTGCACTTATCCATATCCTACAGATATACTAGGATTCCAAAATGTTATGTCAGCACGATGTCAAAAAAAAAAGGAAATAATGGTTCCTGCCTGGGATGTTATTGATAGATAAGAAGCCAGTACGTGAGGTGAGTTAAGACAAGGAATAACCCAAGAAATATTACGCAGAATATGGATATGAGAATGGGACAATGAGTAGTTAGTAGTTGATTCAGGAAGAGACTAGTCATGACTAGACAAGAAGTTACAGACAAATCAGCAGATCATGCAAGATAAATGTAGTAAACCCCAACATGGAGAATTTAGTCTCACAGTAATGTCATTATAATACTTGAGATATATTCAAATAGTAGTCGGGGTAGTTAAAGGTATCGTATAAATGTTAAGGGGATAAAAGAAAGTGCCACTGGAAAGGCAGTCAAAATATCAGTTCAGAAGCAACCCTACAAGAACAAGGGCATGGAGGTAAGTAACTATGGATAAGTATAGGAAAAGAAGGACATCAGAAGGTCCATCGAGTATACATTGTAATAGGCTCAAAACTTTACAAGAGTTAGAGGGTCTTCCCTAAGTACTACAATGAAAGACTAGCTGAGGAAAATAATGAAGAAGGCTTCAACCTAAACTCAGTAACCTAAAGAGGAAATGGTTTTATAACAACAGTCTCAAAACAATATTGTATGCACTCACTAAGAAAGTGGCACCTACAGTGGCTAATGAACAGGGAGAAAAATCAGAAGTGATATTCAAGATCATATGAGTTGTATGGAATTTCAATATATATGGGCACTAAGATAAGCTAAGTATGGACGCAACAAGGGGCGGAAAGATTAGGAAAAGTTATAGCTTACGTTTAAAGAAAGCTAAGATGAAAAAAGAGAATTACTCAATCAATAATCCAAAGTTGGTTACATTATGAACACGCGTAAGGGTTCAGAGTTTTATACATACAACATATACAGGCATAGAAGACTCCGATATAAGTTAAAAGAAATAATTGAGTCCAGGGCATAGACAAAGGATTGAATTGTTAGAAGATTGTATCCTGAACATTCCACGACGTCCATGAAAGGGCTAAAGCATTACCACGAGCCGCAGAGCGGAAGATGGCTTACGCCTACATAAAGGCTGATCAGAAGGAATAGGAAATTAAAGAGTTACATCAACAAAGTAAATCAGGAGTCTGATTATCGGTCCCAGAAAACTAAAGAAATCGTGATTGAGAATATTGCAGAATTAATCTTAATGTCAAAGTTACAAGAGAGATAGTAAAACAACTATATTTTATAACGGCTCTACGATAAATCCAGTTAGAAGAAGTACCAGCCTCACAAGAAGTCAGTATGAAGCTCCCACCGGATTTTGTATGCACCAGAGGTGCAAGTATTATAATAGAGCTTCATGTTATGGACGTGAGCCCTAGAGGCAGTGTTACGTAAGAGATCAAGTTATAAGTGGTATATGATAGATCAACATTAAGGTGAATCAACAATGGATGGACAAAAGTCACAAAGTATGAGATGATATTAGGACGTCACTCTTAAGATGAGCAGTAACGAGGAAGCATTAAAGGACTTAGATTTATGCATATGGGATAAGCAACGAGAGTAAGTTGGAATTTGGTAGCAGACCTTAGCAACGATAAATCAAAGTAGGAGTTATGGCAGTAAATTCATACGGATGGATAAACGGACCTATGGGATAAGATATAGCCATATTCACGAGTTCTACAAAGTACCGGGCAAAGAACTTCAGTACACCTATAGATGCCCAGAGAGGAATCCTATTAAGCCTTGTATATGTTTACAAAGTAAGGCCTAGACATTAGCTAAAAGCTGGAGGAAAAAGGAAAGAAAAGTCGCATAGGCACACTTACAAGGTCAGTATCGTAGGGGCTGCATGATAGAAGGTAGAAACAGTTATGAGATTGGAAGGAATTCGATCAAGTCATGGTATGGGAAAGAGGCCTAAAGGTGGGAATGTCCTGGCCTTTGGATTTATTCACAAAACAACTGCCTAAATGGAAAGGAGAGTATTAAGGTATTCATAAAAGCTATAAGTTATGAAAATGATAGGAGCATCAGTCAACATTCGAGGACGAATGTTCTAGAGGGGAGA
This sequence comes from Nicotiana paniculata, assembly GCA_005239505.1. Taxonomy (NCBI): domain Eukaryota; kingdom Viridiplantae; phylum Streptophyta; class Magnoliopsida; order Solanales; family Solanaceae; genus Nicotiana; species Nicotiana paniculata. Next base: position 51,986 of record ML333542.1, read on the forward strand.
ATGATGTTACGCCCCGTAATATTACCTCGATATTAGGCTTCACAATATTAAATTACGATGATGTTGCACCCTGTAATATTGTACGTTGAATTTTTCGTAAGGTAATTGACATCAGTCTAAGGAAAATATTATTGGAGATTATAAGGATTATGCTATTTCAAACAAGTAATGAGTAAATTCGTGAAGATGAGAGGGGAAACAAGTCAAAGAAAATTAATTTTTCGTCCAACTTTGGCATGTTGGGATAAAATACGGGCCGAGCATTAATACCCGATATTTATGGACTAGTACCATACAAGGTACAATATGACCACGATAGTATGATGTATAAAGTATATTAAAAATAAGTAGAATTTTAAGTAATTTGAGATAATTTTTAATTATGTGGGCAATTGGCTAATTATTGGATAATGGGATATTACCTAATTAATTAGGGGTATATATGATAAGGACTAAGTGGTGATCTAGAATCCCCCTCTCAAATTAAGTGACTAACAATTTTGGTTAAAAGGTGGCATCATGAGTGATTACGTGTAAGTGATTTGCACATTCTTGTTTCTTGTTCATCATTGCTAAAGTTCAACTTACAATGAGATGCCACCAAATTTCCAGGAGTATGACTATATTTCACCAAAGAGAGTTTCTTACTTTATTCATCAAAACCTCACCACATCAGTTTACATTTTAGTTCGAAGTATACCATTTTCATTATGAAGAAGCTATAGTGAAACAGTTGAAAGTTTCTTCATGGAGTACTATCCTACAACATATCTTTCACACTGGGTTGTCTGGCGTGAAAGCAAACTACAAGATCTCATTGCACTACATCAATCTAAGAAGCTTTCCAACGTGAATCATGCAACCAAAAGGAACCCGACACGAATTATTAAAATCATAGCAACGTAAAATTTTGCGGTTCTAAAGGAGTACAATGCAATATTTTTCTAAGAATATCATACTGATTTTTCCCTACTCCAGGTATGTTAAGGCTAAGCCCTTATTTCATTTTGGCATGGTCTCGTAATTATATGAGTTTGATAATGGAGCATAAAGAATAATTCATATCCCGGAATTTACGTATATTTTTCTAGTTTTATAAGTTACAATATTCTCTTTATCGGGACTTCATATTCATTTGAGTATTTTCTTCTTCCATTCAAGAGAGCAAAGAGTTTATATATATAGTATTAAAGTATTTTCATTACCATCGAGCTATAATCGATGGGTAGGCCCCTATTGGGCGACCTCTGATAAGATGGTAAGTTATATATCGAGCCTACTGTGGTCGAGCGCCTATAAGCGAGCCTAGTTGGTTGAGATACAGAGCCTAGTATGGCCGAGCACTTATGAGCGAGCCTACTACAACAGAGCAGTTTATATATATATATACCGAGCCTTATAGGGCCGGACTACTATTTTACTTTCTATATTGTAAGAGTTAATTCAGTATCACCAGGTAAACATATCTTCAGATTATCTTTGACTCACAGTTACTTTCAATTATTATATTATCAGTTAAGTTTCAGCTTTCAGTATATTGCCTTACATACTCGGTACATTATTTTGTACGGACGTCCCGTTTCTGGGGGCGCTGGATTTCATGCGTGCAGGTTTAGACAGACAGACAGGTATACCTCCTCATTAAGTGTTTTCCGAGTTCAGCTTGATCGGTAAGCTCCATGACTTTCGGAGTAGGCCGGGGAGCTGTTCCGATCATAGTATATATATCAGTAGAGTCTTGTAGACATATTCTGTCAGTTACTTCAGTATTATGGGCTTGTAGGCATTGTATGTATATTTGGTTGGTTTGTCAGATGTAGTAAGTACGATGGCCTTGTCGGTCCAGCTTTATATTGGTATTTAGTCAGCATTCGCAGTTGTCTTGCTATGTGGCCCATGGTCAAAGTATGACATCACATGTTCAGAGTTCCTTAGTTACAAGTTGGTACGCAAGGATAAATGAGTCACCGGGTGCCGGTCTCGCCCCCAGGTTCGGGGCGTGACACCTTCGCCATTTCGGAGTCGGGGACTTAGTTCTAAGGAAAGTCACCCTCAATACTCGAGACCCAAATGAAGGGAATCTAGGCCCCAATTGGGAAGGACCGTACCGAGTCATCGAAGTTGTAGGGAAGGGATATTACAAACTTAGCACAATGGAAGGCTAGAAACTACCAAACAATTGGAATGTATCACTACTCAAACAATATTATTGCTAAGGTATGACATTCTCCTTTTTTCCCATTTATATTTAAGACTAACTCCTTGTAGGTGTTCGATCGAAGGCATCGAGGCATCCTTCAACCCGAAGACCTTAGGTTTTAAAGCATGCGTTGCACTCTTTTTCCCTTAGATTGGATTTTATCCCAAATGGATTTTTTCGGCAAGGTTTTTAACGAGGAAACATTTATATGCTACCTAAGGAGAATTCAACAAGTATTCAAGGATTCTTTTCAATAAACCTCGAATACTGCGGGGAATCACCCTCGGAGGTTGTATTCTCAAGGAAAATACTTCACTCCAAAGAGGGCCTCGATATGAGAACTTTCTAATGGGCCAAATGGTCAAATGAACTGTGTTCATGTAGAATAGTTGAGCCTCCGACGGCAAAACATGTACGCATGTATCAGTTATTCAAAGAAGCATTCCTGCTATATCAAAACACTTTGTGTCTCAAAGAAGTCTACTATTATACGAGCTTCATAATTATAATTCTACTTGAAACGACTCAAGATCCAGAGCGCAAATGCACCCCAAATATTCAGGGACTGTCATCGACAATCAACATATCTGAATCATTGAAAGCTCAAATTCATAAGACCTCTAAGAGGCATCCCCTTGATATAAAGGACAAGGCCACCATACTCGGGGACTAACCTTTCAAAAAAGTTCGAAAGGTTATTGGGAAACAAGTCCAAGAGACATACCCGAAGTCTACGACCACCTTAAAGGCTACGACCATATTAAAGACTATGGTCATATGAAAAGGCTACAGCCAGAATAATGTGGATCGGAGACGTCCGACTTCCGCCATAAAATTAAAGTCTTTCAAACACTTTGAAAAATCGGTTAAATCAGGCTACCTTCAGCAAAAGCAAATGATAAAGGGCTTCGATAAAACCAGCCCTCGAATAATTTAGAGGCTTCGATAACATCAACCTTCGAAAAAATCTTAAGAGGTAGTCAATTATCGTTACACAACAAATTACAAACGAGGTTCCAATCGGTCGAACCTTTGAAAAATGCAACGGGTACAAAAAACACATGCTAAGGCATACCAAAATTTTCACTAAGTCTTAAGCCGAAAAGAGGGAAAAATTATAGCCGCTTTAGAGGCTGAGTTGGCCCTACCTAAAGAGCCTAAGGGACAACCTAAAAGAGCCTAAGGGACAATACTAAAGAGCATGAGGGTCGAAGCATATGGAGTTCGAGACCTTGCTCTCACTCAGCTTAGACTCAAGAGTCCCATCACCCCGAGCTAAGCTTTAGGTCGATATTCTATTATAAAGATCGTTCACTGATCAAATAAAAAACCTAAGGGTTTATTATATTCTGAGTCCAGACCAATACTCGGATTGATCATTAGAGTTATAACATCAAATTTTTTTCACAAATGAAGACAAAACAGAATTCAACGCAAATCGAAGATGAAACAAAAAGGTTCTTTATATTCATAAGAGATGTTTACAAAATATATTTACAACACCCACGAGGGGACCTTACACAAAAGAAAAAAAACAAAAAGAACCTAATCTATTTCGGGGCTACATTCTCGGAGGCAACATCCCCAGGAACTGTATCCTCGGTAGCTCTATCTTCGGGGACCTCCTCCTCCTCGGAGACTTCATCTTCGTCTCCCTCGCTCTCGGAGCCGCTAGCGGAACCCTCATCATCAGAGAGAAAAGAAGCTTCCTCTTCCACCAAAGTTTTCGCCTTTCTAATGTCGGCAGAGAGGTCGAAGCCTCGAGCATGCACCTCCTCGAGATTTTGTCTCCGGGACTCTAGCCTAGCATGGTTGAGGGCACATGATAACTTAGGCTCGGCCGCAGCAGAGATCTCCTGTGCCCGAGCATTAGCAGCAGCGGCATCATCTCGCTATGAGGACACGAATGCCTCAGCCTCGGATTTGGATTTAGCAAGCTCAACGACCGATTTAGCTTCGAGCTCTTTAGTTTTGCCGCTCCAGGCCGAGCTTTCTCCTTTGTATTTTTGAGCTGGTTTTCAACAGAGGTCAGTTGTTCCCGAAGTGTATCTTTCTCTGAGGTGATACAGTCCATATGTTGCCTCCACCCAAGGGTCTCAGCCTGTTTTATCTTGAGCTCTTCTTGAAGCTCCTCCACCAACTCGCGCCTCTACTGGAACTACAAAATTGAAGTGTTAGTCACCAAACCAAGTAAAAACATAATAAACCCTCAAAATCTATATTACCTATTCACGAAGATCAGTTTGTTGTTGACGGGTCTTCGCCAACTCGGCTCGAATATCGCTGATATCCCCCTCTCTTTTGGCATAGAGAGCCTTAAGGCTGTCCATCTCTGCCACGCGCTTTTTGAACTCAGCTTCGCACCGGGAAAGCTCGGCTCGAGACTTGGAAAATGCTTGATTGTAAAGCGACATGGCCTTCTCACAAAGAAAAGGAGTCAGGCTTAGGAGGGAAATAATCAAACTCAAAATGTAGTTTTGAGGACAAAGCTTACCTGTTTGCGAAGCTTTTCGGCATCATAAAAAATGAACGAGGCATCAAGATTGGGGCCCTCCTTGATTCCCGCAAGGTACTCCAGAAAGATGTCGTTCTCCCCGTGGGACGTTTCCACATCCAGAGTCCTCATGGACTGGGCATCCTGTATTTTCCCCTCAGTGAACACCGGGCCCGGTAGAGAATCGTCCACATTGATTACCCTGAATGAATCACCCGAGACATTACCTTGTCTTCGGAGGGCCTCAGATGTAGGCTCTCCGAGTTCATTAGCCAAGTTCCCCTGGGACGAGGCACACTCTTGTCACTTGATGGCTCGGGGACTCTGCTCGAGATCCCCTCAGAAATTTCTTCGGATCAAGACCGAACCGCATCTGTCACCATCGGTTCAGTGGCCTTCGAAGCATCAGTGCATCCTCTTTTCCGAGCTACCAACGGGCAGCCATCATCTTCACCCTTTGTGCTGTCTCTCTCTTCATTCTCAGCATGAAGATGTTCGGCCGTTTTTGGAGATAAGGCCACCGGTATCGGCCTTAGGCTTTCAAAGCAGGCTTTTCCCTGGCTTCGGGGAACTTGCAGGCGACCCCCTCTTCCTTTTCTTCTCCTTAACAAGTTTTGGGATTTCTTCTTCACTGGGCGGGGGCGGCCGCATAGAAACGGCGTCTTCAAGGCCTGTATAAAAATAAAAGTAAGTATATTACTAAGGAACACAAATATACAAATGATATAACTCACCATGATTTTTGGCCTCTCATCGACCTTTGGCAAAATCACGCCAATTGCGTTCGGCGTATGAAGAAGTAGAGGCCAGAAGTCGAACCAGTCTGGGAGGTCTAGAATCGCACCGGGAAACCAAGAAACGGCTGCATCATTATGAAAAAATGAGATCGAGAAAGGGATAAGGTCGAGAAAGAGCATAAATAGTGGAATATTAGATTACTATCGATAGACCTGTACTTAAGTTTCATGTTCCATTCCTCGGGGAATGGCATCCTCTCGACAAGAATCAGGTCGGAGGTCCTGATTCGGACGAATCGACTCATCCACCCTCGATCCTGTCTTCATTGATGGAGGAGAAGAGAGATTTTGAAGACCGGCGTTGCAACTTTATCAGGCCACCTCGATAAAGGCAAGGGTTGTATAGCCTGATCAGATGGTCGAGGGTAAAATACATCCCCTCGACCTGGCTCGAGAAGTATCTAATCAGGTTGACGATTCGCCAGAATGAGGGGTAGATCTGACCGAGCGTCACTTGGTACTGTTGGAAAAAATCGAGAATGACTGGGTCTATGGGACCTAGAGCAGGATCTACGGGACCCAATGTGAATGGGTAGGTATATACACTCAGGTACCCTGTTTTGTGAGTAGTAATGTCCTCTTCAGAGGAAGGGACCACCACGTCTTTTTCCTCCCAATTGCAATATATTTTCACATGCTTAAGTTTGGCTTCCATTGTCAAACTAATATACCGAGACACAGGTTCACATCGACCAAGGACTAAGGAAGATTTTTTGATTCTGAAATCGGAAGATGTTTCTCAAGGCCCGAGAATACACTCCTCGATACGAGGTGGTACCATCGTTTTTCTTTTGGATTGGCGTGATGATGAAGAGGCTTTCTCTTTCTAAGGAACTGTCTTAGAAGTTTTGGCCATTGTTTTGGAGAAATTCAGAAGAAGAAAAGAAATTGGTAATGAAATAAGCACAAGTTGAAGAGAAGGTGAACTCAGAGATTGAAGAAGCTAATGAAGTTCTATGAAAGCTTTGAGAAGTAAAAGTTTAAGTAAAGTTTGAAAAGTGGAGGAGTTGGCCTATTTGTAGAGGTCATTCAAGCATGTTAAAGAATCCAAACAACTGACCAATCAACTGTTTTCAATTAATGGCCTTTGGAAAGCTGTGCAGACGCGACCTTTCAGTCATAGTACTTGCTGACATCACGAGACTGACATCATGATTGAGGCATCGAAGGGTCGAGAATCAAATCGTTTCTTGTTATTTCATTCTCAGAAATGCGGGGACTATCTGTACACGGTCAAAATCATATGCCCCGATTTTGTAGGCTCGAGAGGTCACATCTAGGGTTGAGGTTCGATAAAGACTAAGCTCGGGCTCGAAGGAAAAATAAGAGGCCCGTAGACCTAAGTGCCGAAGATCATCAGAGCCGAGTATGATCAATGCCAAATAGTACCGTTGTGAGTCTGTTACGGAAGGACAAGATTCTCGCCACGTCCCCAAGATCATGGCGTAAATTCCGGAATAGATTTGTATGAATTAGTACAAATATGTACTAGGCGGTTATACAGTTGTCACAATAATATTCTTTACTGTAAATAGAAATGTACCTTATTCAAGATTTTCCTCCTATATAAAGGAACCCCAATCATTTGTAAAGATCATCTAATCATTGGCAAAGAATATACTCTCTACTTTTCGCCCATTGTTCATCAGAATTGTCCTTTAAACGTTATTATTGCTTTATTGTTCTTGATTCCCCTCGAGGTCACCGAGCTCGAGGTCGCTACTACTTAAGTAACACTGATTTGTTTCATTTATTCCTTTTATTTACACCTTATATTACTTTCTTATTAATTGGTATTGAACTACATCACGTATCTTTAAAACCATAAATCAAATTTAATTGTTACTCATATTTTCGAGATAAACATATATATAGTCATATAATACTTACAATTTATTTTAGATCATATACTTTAGAAAAAGCTTATTAAACTTTACAATCATTCAAATACCATTATGAGACAGTGAGTAAAAAATTTTAGTTCTTCGAGAAACTGACAAAATTTCCCTAAGGGAGCAACGCTGATCAATTATTACGAGTCCGGAACCAAAATGTGGTTCTTTTTTACACAAAGAACAAAAATAAGTGAAAAAAAAAGACAACCAAAGTATGTATAACGCCCAAAAACTGGGCGCTATACATTAACGGTAACTCTGCCGTTAATGTATAGCGCCCAATTTTTGGGCATTATACTGCAAAATCTGACACAGTCAGGTATAGAGCCCAAAAACTGGACGCTATACCATTTTTTTTTATTAATTCCGTCTTCTTCTTCAAGACAGTCCCCCTTCCCAAATATTTTATCCATCCCACCATTTTTTTACTCTCCTTTCTGCTTCTGGTTAACCCCCTGCTGCCCCACGCCCAATAAAAAAAAATTATGGGCCCCCGTCACATAAAAGGTGTAGAACGTATGTCCCACTTCTGAGTAGAGCTTCGTATTACTGTGGGTTCACACTTCCGGGGTCAAATTTTCAATCTATTTACTTTTAGAAAACACTAAATCGAGGTATTTCGGTTTATTTTATGTTAAAACTTTTATAATAATGCATATTAGTTGATTTGAATGTGTTCTATTTCGTTTTGTATTTTTTTTGCGAAACTAGTATGTTAAATTTATCCGGACTTAATATTAGTGTTTTATAAAAAAATATAAATTTGTCTGTTAACATCCAGATATATATATATATATATATGTGTTTTCATGTCGTTTTATGTTTTATTTGTGATTAAATGTATTTGTTGTTTATGTTTAGTTTAGATTATTTTTTAGCGTAGTAAAGTGTAGACCCTTTTAGCGTAGTAAAATGTGGAGTCTTGCAGCGTAGTAAAGTGTAGTATTTTAGCGTAGAATTCCTTTAGTTTAAGTATCTTATACTGATAGTTGAAAATGCAAATTTTGTACAATTAAGTTATTAATTATACAAACACACCTAATTAGTAATGTTAGTTTGGTGCCACTGGGCCTCAATATATCGAGCCCGGAACCCATAGGTGTGTGTGTGTGTGTGTATATATATATATATATGTAATTTATAAAATTAAATAATTAAAAATTATGAATTTAAATTATAAAACAAACACACACATTATAAAAAATATTGAATTTGACACACATAATTATTAATGTTAGTTTGGTTCCACTAGGCCTCAAAATATCGAGCCCGGAACCCATAGGTATATATATATATATATATATATAATTTGTATAATTAAGAAATTAAATAATTAAAAAATATGAATTTAAATTATAAAACAAACACACAAAATTATAAAAATATTGAATTTGACACACATAATTATTAATGTTAGTTTGGTGCCACTGGGACTCAAAATATCAAGCCCGAAACCCATAGGTATATATATATAATTTGTACAATTAAATAATTAAAAATTAATAATTTAAATTATAAAAAAAACACACAAAATTATAAAAATATTGAATTTGACACACATAAAAATTAATGTTAGTTTGGTGCCACTGGTCCTCAAAATATCGATCCCGAACCCATAGTTATATATATATATATATGTATATAT
>ML333547.1:0-79966 GCA_005239505.1 Nicotiana paniculata
AAAAAATTATATTAACTAGGTAATTACTTTTAATAGATTATAATAGCATCTATGTAAAGGAATGTTTAAACTTACATTTAAGTATATGACTAATTTCATACACACGCATACACTGTATTGTAATTGATGATCAATCTTATAAAATTACTACGTATGAATAATTAATCAATTGATAAATCAATATAATATTATATAGACACACACACACAGAATAATTAATCAAAAAATTTTGTTTTTAATATTCATCGCTGCATCAAAATAAGTTATAAGTCGATGAATCAATTTACAAGTCTATTAATCCCTAAAAGAACCCGACCCTGTGTTCCTAGCGCTTCATGTTCTTATATATATACGGCTATCAAAGTATGTATATACATATATATATATATATAGACACACACACACAGAGACACTTCATTGTAATACTATAACGTATATATAACTTGTTATAGTATATGTTACTGTATTCATTATTTGTATTATAACAGAGTTAATGGATTACATTCATTCATCACTAGGTTATAAGTCGATGAATCAATTATATCAGATTAATTGATATAAGTCAAGACGTTTTGCTTTTAATATTCAACGATGCATCTGAGTAGGTTATAAGTCGATGAATCATCAATTTATACACAGATATATTTTATGATAAATTATATATACTAATTAGGATCTTCACAAGTCTATCAATCCCTAAAAGAACCCGAGGGTCGGGTTGGGCTGAAATCTGAAGAAGTTTACGCTTCAGAATGGATGTTTTTGCAAAACGGTCATATCATAAATGGCTATTTACTCAATAATAAAGAAGGTAGTTAATTTTCTGTATCGATCGATCATTTGATCGAGCCGAAGCTGAAGTAGAAGCCGAAGCCGAGCCGAGCGACGACGACAACTACGACGACGGCGCGAGGCTTGCCTTCTTCTCAACACTTTATGAGCTAGAAGAAGAGCAATTGTTTATATACCCATCAAAAACCTTTGCCTCTTCCCATATGGGACAATCAAGGAGGGAAACTCAAATATTTTATTTTTCACTCCATTTCCCATTCACCTTATTTTATGCATTAATAGCTTAAAAAACCCAACATATTCCTTCTTTTAATGTGTGTTGACTTATATTGCACTATAGTAGATGGAATATTGTGAATGATTTAGTGGTTTCTTTCCACACAACTTTCACTCTTTTTGTTTTATTTATAATTTTCCTCTTTTGTGCTGGAGAGATCAAGGTATGATGATGCTGGGAGCTTGGATCATGGACAAATAAATACTCTTTGATATTCTTGCTTTGACATAAAAGACATGTCATTCCAACTAGATAAACTACTACAAGTCTTGTTTGTTTCTCATTATTTTGAATGGACAGTTTCACTCAAGCCTATCTAGTCCTTTCATAAAACTGTTATGCTTATCACTACTATATAATATTTCGTAATATCTATGACAACTGCTTGAACTTGAATTACAACTATCTCTTGTTGTTCCTTGTTACAGAAAATAGTTGGATCTCGAGGTCGCAGAGATACTTCAAAGGGGAGGGGTGAACCTTCCAGAGGCCAAGGCAAAAGTACTTTACCCCTCGCCCTCCAAAATATAATCATCAAGAAGGCTACAGCAGGCCGAGGAAGAAGTGTAGATCCCTCCGAATCTAGTTTTTATGCCACATCTAGGGAAGCATCGGAGGGCGACTCGGTTCAAGAGCGGCCGGCTGTCCAATCAAAGCCACCGGGGTGGTATCAACTCCGGGACAAACCTTCCTCATCACATAGAACCTCGAGGGTTCGGAGAGTTCCAGTCAGGTTTCGGAGCCCTCCTCTACACTTGTCTCTGAGGCACCAGTTACTAAAGTTGATGATATTTTGGATGATGGCCGAGGAGGAGATACTACAGTTACCGGACATGAGAGGTCGAAGAAGAAAGAGGCTTGGGAGGATCGGTTCGTCAGTCTAGCTGCTTTCACTAGCTTCCGTGAGTGGTGGTCGGTGAGATCACTCACTCTTGAGCGACAGTTCCAACTGAAAGACCATGACAAGTACAATCCGGCATACTTGAGACATTTTCGAGAGCGAAAGGGGTGGATGTGGTTCACCCAGAGTATAGTGGACGCAAAGGAGTATCTGGTCCGGGAGTTCTACGCCAATGTGCGCACATAAAGAAAGGGACAAAAGTGATCAAAGTGAGGAATCTGAAGATGAGGTTTGACCAACACACACTGAACTCCTACTTGCGGTTTGAGGATGTTGAGCATGCACAGTACTTAGAGAAGCTGAAGATGGGAGATGCACTTGCCCATGGCTAGCTGAGATTCTTGCAGCTCCGGGGCCATGTCACGACCCCAATTCGCCCTCCGTGAACATGTCGTGACGGCACCTAGTCCCTACAACTAGGTAAGCCTAACAATGCGGAAGATAAACCATAATTGCGGAAGAAAGTAATTAAAACTAAACTAGTAGAATAAAACAACATTTAAGGTGCCGCTCGGCACATACAAAAACAGCTCTCGAAAGCCAATACAATCCCCAAAACCCGGAATCTCACAAATCACAAGCTAAGGGATACATAAGAAGATCTAACTCAAGAATGTCTAAACAAAGGAAGAATAATGAAAGGCTACACTTATTACACAAGATAGAAAGTGACTCTTTGGTCTGCGGATGTAGCAGATATACCTCGAAGTCTCTGTAGAAATGCCTTTTTCCAAGGCTGACAGAACTAAATGGGAGTACATGTATCTGCACAACAAAAATGTGCAGAAGAGTAGCATGAGCACACCACGGCGGTGCTCAGTAAGTATCAAGACTAACCTCGGTGGAGTAGTGATGAGGGACAGTCGAGAAACCTACTGGTCAATAAACAGTATAATCATAGGTACAACAGAAATGACATATAAATATGTAAAGGCTGCACGAAGAGAACATTAATGCTATAATTCACCAAAAGGGAGAAGGAGCAGCAAGCAACAACAAGAAAATGATAAATGATGATACGTAATGACGGCAAAAATCACAATCCAAATCCCAACGTCACAACACAGTAAGGGAAAACAAATCAATAACTCGTAACCTACAATGATGCTCACATAAGGTCTCACTCAACTTTCTCCACAATCTTACCAAATCTCGGACAACCACAACTCCCGAAACCCCAGCATTGGAAATCGAACACTTGGCATCCTATGCCTCATCAGTCTCTCAGTCATACTGACAACTAACTGGCTAACTAGGGCCAATCTCACATATATGATGGATAAACGAGGGTGTACCTCCACCCTTAGCAAATCAGGAGGAATTCACCTCTAATAGGAGTGTTCAACTACGTGTATGCTTGTGCAAGTGTTTTAACAAGAATTATGCCAACTAGTAACATAAAATGGAGAACGAACTGCACGTACGATGGTTCCTCACAACTCCCAAGCGATAGGGCTCATACAGGTAAGCAACCCACAATAACAATTGGTAAGCAACACACAATAACAATATTACACAACATAGGAATACCTCCACAGGCCGTCACAATTCTTTACAACTAACCCCTGACATAGCCCACCTTATTTCGCCACGTGTGCAAATAACAATATAATAAGTCCCACCTTATTCCGCCTCACGTGCATCATAATGTTCCCACCTTATTCATCCACATGGGCAACCCACATATAATCATATAAACATATCCCGCCTTATTACGCCGCATGTGCAATACATCAATATCAACAATAGCACGGCAGAAACCTCGTGCTTAACAATATCAACAACCGCACGGCAGAAATCTCGTGCATCACGATATCAATACAAGCATGGCATAAACCTCGTGCATCACAATATCAACAGTAGCACGGCAGAAACCTCGTGCATCACAATATCAACACTAGCACGGCAGAAACCTTGTGCATCACAATATCAACACTAGCACGACAGAAACCTCGTGCATCACAGTATCAATACTAGCACGGCAGAAACCTCCTGCATCACAATATCAACAAGTACAACACAACAAATGACAATGTTTACAAGAACAACACAAGGAAATCAACTCTGGTGCCTCCGTTCACCAGGAGACGGTACAACTAGTTCGCGAGGAGTAACCATAACAGAGAATACTAAGCGTAATAAGAACAACGCGACAAGGGAGAATAATATGAAACAACGATTCCATAATACGTAGTTCAACAACAAGGAAGTAACAAATCAAATAATTTCAAGTAAGGAATCATCAACCCAAACGTAGGATATCTAACTTCTTTTACAATTAGGCATGTTACGAAGAATGTACAATGATTTCAATTAAGGATGAGCAGAGGAAAGATAATTGTAACCTCTATTAAGACCAGTTAATTACGTGAGAGATACTAATGATTTCCGAATAGAGACAAGCGGTTATGAAGGTAATGTGACTATAGAAGGGTAGGGATTTTCAGTTAAACAAAGCAAGAGTCAATTATGCAACAATAATAAATCAAAAGGGCAATTAATTTCCAAGTAAACACATGTAGAGGTGAAACTAATAATAGGGAAATCAATCATATCAAAAAAACTTCATACTCAGTAGTTACAAGGAGCTAAGAACCTAATAAGGGCAAATTTCCACAAGTAAATCCGAGCACGCACACGTCACCTCACGTACAAGGAATACAATCAGCAGAGAAGACTCAAATCCTAAGGGGAAGTCCCCCACACAAGGTTAGGCAAGATACTTACCTCAAACCGGCTCAAAATCAACTAGAAACCATGATCTCGCCACGAGTATCTGACTCCAAATGGCCCAAAATCTATACAATTCAGTCTCATATCGTAGATAACATCTCAAACAATTGATTCTACTATTTAATTCTAATCTAAGGCGCGAAATTAGGAAAAATAACCAAAATGCCCCTCGGACCCACGTCTCGGAATCTGGTAAAAGTTATATTTCCCGGGCACCCATTCGCTCATGAACTCACTCAACCAAAAACAATCAAAATCCGATGCCAAAAACCCCATAAATATTCAGAATTTCGGGTTGGAAAAATCTTAACCCTTTCCTATGGTTTTTCCCCCATTTTTGATAATTAAACTAAAGAAAACAACAGGAATTAATGGTCTAACAATGAATTAGGATTAGAAAATGTTACCTATGATCCTCCTCTTCAAAACCCACAGAAAATTGCCAATTCTTGAGCCCTGACCCGATTTTTAGAATAATGAGATGAACTCTCGAATTTTGGAATAAATCACACAGAAATCTGGCACCTGCGGAAAAAGCACCGCAGTTGCAGAAGTCACTTATATTGCACTGGGGCCGCACCTGCGGTCGTTTGGTCGCGCCTGCGGTCCCGCACCTGCGGAACCCAGGTCGCACCTGCGACCACTGGCTCAAGACTTCATTATCACACCTGCGATCAAGGCCATCGCGCCTGCGAGGCCGCACCTGCAGAAAAACCTTCGCAGGTGCGAAGACACCAGAAGAGGTCTGGTTCAGCAGTTTCCAAGTCCCCAATTTCACCCGTTAAGCACCCGAAACAACCCCGAGGCCCCCGGGATCCTCAACCAAAACCACCAACCAACCTTAACACCTTATTTGAACTAGGTCGATCCTTAAAAACACATCTCGTAACATCAAAACATCGATTACGCATAGATTCAAGCCTAGGAACTTAGGAAAATTCTAGAATTCACATCCGACGCCGAAACACGTCTAAACTCATCCGAATGACCTCAAATTTTGCAAAAAAGTCCATAATGCATTAACGGAGCTGCTCTAACTTCCGGAATTCCATTCCGACCCTCGGATTAGAAACTCACTATCGGACTGGAACTTCAAAAATTCAAACTTTGGGATTTCAAGCCTAAATGAGCTACGGACTTCCAAAATGCATTCCGAAAACGCGCCTAAGTCTAAAATTACCATACAAAGCTGTTGAGATCGACCACGACCCATTCCGAGGTCGTTTACCCAAAAGTCCAATTCCGGTCAACTTTTCACCGTTCAAACTTCCAAAACAAGGTTCATTCTTCCAATTTGACTCTAAACCATCCGAAAGCCGAATTCCACCATGCACGCAAGTCAATACTCATATTTCGAAGCTGTTCCAGACCTTATGCCGTTGAACGGAGCTTAATTTCTCAAAATGACCGGTCGAGTCATTACATCCTCCCTCTCTTAAAACCAATGTTCGTCCTCGAACGTGATAGGATCGTCTCGAAGTACTCAAGTCACTGAGTGCGCATTTCCAACATACACCCGCGGGTGATCCCACGTCACTCCGATCCACTTAAGCCTGACGACTACATCTCAACTGAAATTTAACATTTCTAGCAATACTAATAACCCTTCAAGCCAGAATTCTCACCTTCCATCTGTTCCCAAAAGACCCGATTCTAAATCCATATTCGGTATCAGTCTCAACTAGATGTTCAATTCATGCCACACATGAAGGGTACAACCACACAACATGACACACTACACATAGGCTCACAAGAACATTTCTGATATCAATACTTGCCTGAGATGAAATACGTACCGGCCATAAGCCTCATATTCAATAGGAACTCTTTTCAAACCTCCATAACACTGGCGATGATACAATAACTACAAAAACCATATAACAAAACACCCGAATAACCTCAACTCAGATAATACCAGCGGGCACACACCCCACAAGCTAAAACTCGCAAAGCGTAGAACGAAAATGACTGGGTATGGGAAGGGAAACACATAAGGGAAACTATCAAACAAGTCAAACTAGCACATTCTACAAAACACAAAATCTACAAAACTTCTAACAAGAAAGAATGATAGTATACAAAAGACTCACAAGGATCTTATACTGATTTAACCCTCACCGCGGTAGACAGCTCGGTCTCAATATATCAAATCACCTGAAATCACGAGGGTCCCTCCCTCAACACTGAATCACAAGTAGGGCATACATCAGCTCATCTAGAAACTCACACTAGATCAATTCAGTCTACAACTCACAACACAGATTGGCTCCCACACCGGTGGAGCATAGAAATCACAGCTCGTAACCAAGAATACTCAAAAATCACATCAAACCTACCAAAATAGGCAACATGAATTTACTACTAGCCTCATAACTCTCGACAACAGCTAGAAACAGATGATAGATAAGGCTATCACTCATAGAACCTCCGAACAAGATAATTACATAAACAGAGTACAAATCATGAAACGCGCCCATAAGTGGGACAACAAATAAGGGTGCTCACCCCGATAAGCAGAACTGTGAGGAACTACAGGTAGTGCCCCTCTCTAACAAACCGAGTCCGTACCTGAATGACATTTAACTGGCGCACCGGCCTCAAACCTACTATGTAAACACATCAACGAGCTGGGCCTCCCCCTCTTGGGCGCCCTCTACCTGCCTGAATACCTCGCTGCGACACGTGAGACTGAAGTCTGGGACAATCTCTCACCATGTGGCTAGTATCTCCACACTCAAAGCACCCCCTCTACTCACGGGGCGGTGGAAAATGTGCGATACGGGTACTCCGAGACCCATGAACACCTGAGTCACCATGCAAATCCTGAAGCGCAAACTGGTCTGGCTGACCCGCAAAACCTCTACCATGACTCACCCTGCCTCCAAAATATAGACCAGTATATCTCCCCGGTCTACGAGGCCTCCTCGCCTCCTCAGACTCTCTCTCCCGATCTCGTCTTCTCTCTCTCTCGTGACCCTGCCTGCCCTCTCCCTCTCTAGCATGGATACCCACTATCCTCCTAGCTATGTTCACCACCTGCTGATATGGAATATCTATCTCCAACTCACGAGCCATACTGGATATGATGCTGGGAATAAGCCCCTTAATGAACCGGCGAACTTTCTCGCGAACAGTAGAAACCAAGGTTGAGGCATGTCTAGCCAAACTGGTGTAACGGACAACATACTCCGAGACGGTCATAGCACCCTGGCACAAATGCTCAAACTCTGCGCCATGCATCCCTGAGGCTCTGAGGAACAAACTCTCTCAGGAACATATCTGAAAATTGGGTCCAAGTCAGTGAAGCTGCCTCATCTGGGCTGTCTAACTCATACGTGCGCCACCAATCAAAGGCGGCTCCTCGAAGCTGGAAAGTAGTGAAAGAAACCCCGCTCAATCCAGAGATACCCATAGTACGGAGAATGCGGTAACACTCATCAAGAAACCCCAAGGCATCGTCTGACGCTAATCCACTGAATACCAGAGGATTATACTTCTTGAACCTCTCTAGTCTCATCTGCTCCTGCTCGGAAGCCGTTGCCATGCCCTCGGGCTGAACTGGTGTTGCAGGCGGCGCAGGGATAATCTCAGGGACTTGCTCAACATGCGCTCGCTGCTCAAGAGTGCGGGTGGCGGGAGTATGTGCTCCTCCCCTGGCCTGGGATGTGGCTGCAGCAAGGGGAAGCAACCCTTCTTGAGCCAATGTAGTGTACATGCTCATGAACTATGCCAAAGTCTCCTGAAGGGATGGAGTAGTAGTAGCAGTAGGCGTGTCAGGTTCCTGGACTCCGGCTGGATCTGTTGGTGGTACCTCGGCGGTCGCTCGCGCAGGTGCTCTCGCTGCACCACATGCGCGTCCTCGAACTCTACCCTAGCCCCGACCTCCGACGGTTGCAGCAGGGGGTGCGGGTGCCTGATCTCCTCGGGTAGTACGTGTCCTCACCATCTGGGAGAGAGTAGAAGACAAGGGTTTAGGATTGCAAATGTCAAAATCTCGCACGACAGGGAAATCAAATAAAGTGGAATTTTCCTAACGGCTACATAGCCTCTCGTAGATAAGTACAGACGTCTCCGTACCGATCCACGAGACTCTAATAAACCGGCTTGTGATCTGTGACTCCTATGAACCTAGTGCTCTGATACCAACTTGTCACGACCCCAATTCGCCCTCCGTGAACATGTCGTGACAGCACCTAGTCCCTACTACTAGGTAAGCCTAACAATGCGGAAGATAAACCATAATTGCGGAAGAAAGTAACTAAAACTAAACTGGTAGAATAAAACAGTGTTTAAGGTGCCGCTCGGCACATACAAAACAGCTCTCGAAAGCCAATACAATCCCCAAAACCCAGAATCCCACAAATCACAAGCTAAGGGATCAATAAGAAGCTCTAACTCAAGAATGTCTAAACAAAGGAAGAATACTGAAAGGCTACACTTATTACAGAAGATAAAAAGTGACTCTTCGGTCTGCGGACGTAGCAGATATACCTCGAAGTCTCTGTAGAAACGCCTTCTTCCAAGGCTGACTGAACTAAATAGGAGTACATGTATCTGCACAACAAAAATGTGCAGAAGAGTACCATAAGCACACCACAGCGGTGCCCAGTAAGTATCAAGACTAACCTCGGTGGAGTAGTGGCGAGGGACAGTCGAGACACCTACTGGTCAAATAAACAGTATAATCATAGGTACAACAGAAATGACATATAAATATGTAAAGGCTGCACGAAGAGAACATTAATTCTATAATTCACCATAAGGGAGAAGGAACAACAAGCAACAACGAGAAAATGATAAATGATGATACGTAATGACGGCAAAAATCACAATCCAAATCCCAAGGTCACAACACAGTAAGGGAAAACAAATCAATAACTCGTAACCTACAATGATGCTCACATAAGGTCTCACTCAACTTTCTCCACAATCTTACCAAATCTCGGACAACCACAACTCCCGAAACCCCAGCATCGGAAATCTAACACTTGGCATCCTGTGCCCCATCAGTCTCTAAGTCATACTGACAACTAACTGGCTAACTAGGGCCAATCTCCCATATATGATGGATAAATGAGGGCGTACCTCCACCCTTAGCAAATCAGGAGGAATTCACCTCTAATAGGAGTGTTCAACTACGTGTATGCTTGTGCAAGTGTTTTAACAAGAATTATGCCAACTAGTAACATAAAATGGAGAACGAAATGCACGTACGATGGTTCCTCACAACTCCCAAGCGATAGGGCTCATACAGGTAAGCAACCCACAATAACAATAGGTAAGCACCCCACAATAACAATATTACACAACATAGGAATACCTCCACAGGCCGTCACAATTCTTTACAACTAACCCCTGACATAGCCCATCTTATTTCGCCACGTGTGCCAATAACAATATAATAAGTCCCACCTTATTCCGCCTCACGTACATCATAATGTTCCCACCTTATTCCGCCACATGCGCAACCCACATATAAGCATATAAACATATCCNTCACAATATCAACAGTAGCACGGCAGAAACCTCGTGCATCACAATATCAACATTAACACGGCAGAAACCTCGTGCACACAATATCAACGCTAGCACGGCAGAAACCTCGTGCATCACAATATCAATACTAGCACGGCGAAAACCTCGTGCATCACAATATCAACAAGTACAACACAACAAATGACAATGTTTACAAGAACAACACAAGGAAATCAACTCTGGTGCCTCCGTTCACCAGGAGACGGTACAACTAGTTCGCGAGGAGTAACCATAACAGAGAATACTAAGCGTAATAAGAACAACGCGACAAGGGAGAATAATATGAAACAACGATTCCATAATACGTAGTTCAACAACAAGGAAGTAACAAATCAAATAATTTCAAGTAAGGAATCATCAACCCAAACGTAGGATATCTAACTTCTTTTATAATTAGGCAAGTTACGAAGAATGTACAATGATTTCAATTAAGGATGAGCAGAAGAAAGATAACTATAACCTCTATTAAGACCAGTTAATTACGTGAGAGATACTAATGATTTACGAATAGAGACAAGCAGTTATGAAGGTAACGCGACTATAGAAGGGTAGGGATTTTCAGTTAATCAAAGCAAGAGTCAATTATGCAACAATAATAAATCAAAAGGGCAATTAATTTCCAAGTAAACACATGTAGAGGTGAAACTAATAACAGGGAAATCAATCATATCAAAACAACTTCATACTCAGTAGTTACAAGGAGCTAAGAACCAAATAAGGGCAAATTTCCACAAGTAAATCCGAGAACGCACTCGTCACCTCACGTACAAGGAATACAATCAGCAGAGAAGACTCAAATCCTAAGGGGAAGTCCCCCACACAAGGTTAGCCAAGATACTTACCTCGAACCGACTCAAAATCAACTAGAAACCACGATCTCGCCACGAGTATCTGACTCCAAATGGCCCAAAATCTAAAAAATTCAGTTACATATCGTAAATAACATCTCAAGCAATTGATTCTACTATTTAATTCTAAGCTAAGGCGCGAAATTAGGAAAAATGACCAAAACGCCCCTCAAACCCACGTCTCGGAATCGGGTAAAATTTATATTTCCCGGGCACCCATTCGCTCATGAACTCTCTCAACCAAAAACAATCGAAATCCGATGCCATAAACCTCATAAATTTTCAGAATTTTGGGTTGGAAAAATCTTAACCCTTTCCTATGGTTTTTCCCCCATTTTTGATGATTAAACTAAAGAAAACAGCGGGAATTAATGGTCTAACAATGAATTAGGATTAGAAAATGTTACCTATGATCCTCCTCTTCAAAACCCACAGAAAATCGCCAAATCTTGAGCCCTCACCCGATTTTTGGAATAATGAGATGAACTCTCGGATTTTGGAATAAATCACACAGAAATCTCGCACCTGCGGACTCGATCACCGCACCTGTGGTAGCGCACCTGCGGAAAAAGCATCGCAGGTGCGGAAGTCACTTACATTGCACTGGGGCCGCACCTGCGGTCGTTTGATCGCGCCTGCGGTCTCGCACCTGCGGAACCCAGGTCGCACTTGCGACCACTGGCCCAAGACTCCACTATCGCACCTGCGATCAAGTCCATCGCGCCTGCGAGGCCGCACCTGCAGAAAAGCCTTCGCAGGTGCGAAGACACCAGAAGAGGTCTGGTTCAGCAGTTTCCAAGTCCCCAATTTCACCCGTTAAGCACCCGAAACAACCCTGAGGCCCCCGGGACCTCAACCAAAACCACCAAACAACCTTAACACCTTATTTGAACTAGGTCGAGCCTTAAAAACACATCCCGTAACATCAAAACATCGATTATGCATAGATTCAAGCCTAGGAACTTAGGAAAATTCTAGAATTCACATCCGACGCCGAAACACGTCTAAACTCATCCGAATGACCTCAAATTTTGCAGACAAGTCCACAATGACATAACAGAGCTGCTCTAACTTCCAGAATTCCATTCCGACCCTCGGATCAGAAACTCACTATCGGACTGGAACTTCAAAAATTCAAACTTCGACATTTCAAACCTAAATGAGCTACGGACTTTCAAAATGCATTCCGAACACGCGCCTAAGTCTAAAATCACCATACGAAGCTGTTGAGATCGACCACGACCCATTTCGAGGTCGATTACCTAAAAGTCCAATTCCAGTCAACTTTTCACCGTTCAAACTTCCAAAACAAGGTTCCTTCTTCCAATTTGACTCTAAACCATCCAAAAGCCGAATTCCACCATGCATGCAAGTCGATACTCATATTTCGAAGTTGTTCCAGACCTTATGCCGCTGAACAGAGCTTAATTTATCAAAATGACCAGTCGGGTCATTACAGGCCACCATCACCATGGATCACAACAGGGATCCCTATTCAGCAGAACACCCTGAACTTTGAGGCGAAGGGATGGCAGGCTTTTGCATCATACTCAACCCGTGCCAGAATGAAACAAACCTTCCTATCTAGCGGGCAGTTTTAGTCGCCTCCATTATGGTCGGGTACCCGATCAATGTGGGTGTCGTGATGTCAGATTACGTGTATGTGGTCGCCAGGCAAGCTGATACCTCTTACCCATATCCCAACAACATTACTGAGTATTATACGGATACACGGGTGGAGCCGAAAGATTTTAATACGAAGGTGCGGGCGAAGAAGCCCTTCTCATGGTATTCGTTGATGGATGCACACAACCCTAAGAGAAAGGGTCAGTCGACTACCACCATAGGCCATTTTGATAAGCCATCGATGGTAGATGCAGAGACAGTCGACATGCCATCTACTTCAGCAGAGCCTACGGCCAGTGCAGCATCTATTCCTCCACCTCCATCCTCAGTGCCCCAATAGCCCCTATTACATGTTCCACCTCAGCTTCGAAGCTGATGCCTATGCCTACTGCTCGACTTTCTCCGCTGTGAGTCTCCCAGTTACTAGCGAGCCTCAATAACTGGATGCAGACAGCCACTGTAAAGCTACCTGACATATCCAGTATTGTTGCAGCACATTCATCCATTCTGGCACCCTATATTTCTCCAACACTGGAGGATACATTGAAGAAGTTCTTGGAGAACCAGACCACCATAATGAACACTTTGGTAGAGCATGGGTCAGTGATTGAGGTGTTGGGAAAGGAAGTAAAGAAATGCGAAAATCCCAGGCTTCCAAGAAGTCTGTTAACAAGCTCTGGAGAGAGGTGACCAAGATTAAAGCAGCTGGAGATCTTCCATTTGACATGCGGATGGATCCAGCTCTTTCAGCACCAGCAGCACCAACAGCTCCACTGGCACTAGTTGGCCAGTTTGAGGGGCCAGACCTGCCTGCGGAGGCGGTGTTCCAGATGCTCACCAACCCAGCTACTCCTAGAGTCCAGGATGATGAGATCTATTTATAGGAGACTAGGGGCGGTGAATCTGTTGTGGACATAGAGATGTCAAAGGAGACATATGGAGTCTTCTTCACTCTTACCCCTCATTTACTCTTACTTTGAAAGCATTGAGGCCAACGCTTACTTTTATTTGGCGGGGGGGGGGGGGGGGGGGGGGGTTTTTTTTTTTTNTTTTGATGATTCTGAGACAATTGGTTTGTAATAACTAACAGTATTTTCTTCTTTCTCCATATTCTGCATATATTCTCTATTTTCCTCTCTCTTTATATATATCCGTTACGCTTCCAGTAGTTTTGCTTCGTAGCTTCTTTATTTTATTTTCTTATTAGTTAGTGTTTAATTTAATAGCTCCTTTTTAATTTAGTAGCTTATTTTTTATTTAATAGCTTCTTTTTATGTTTTAGTGGATAATAAGCCTTTGGTTTTCTTAATGCCACGGTTCTTTCCAAAGGTATTTTTTGTATAGCGATAGATGGTATGTAAAACTTCTTAATGGATTGAGTCAGTCTTTGGTGTCTAGGTAGTAATAATAGTAGTAATGAATAAAAATACCTAATTGAGTCATGCTCGAAGAGTCAAACATGCTTCACTTGGTACCAACATACTTAACTACGTGCTTATGATTAAAAATAAGGTTTTTGGAAAGAAATAGCTCTAGTTAGTGTCCTTATGACTCTTGTGTTGACTCAGATAATCATTGAGTGGTTTAATTGAACCATAGTGATTTTCAATCTTGAATATGGTCGTTGTGGGCCCTCAACTCTATCCTCTTTAACATTCCAGCTGCGTGATAGGTAAGATGTTTTTGTTTCAAGTCCAAGTACCCATGCGAATGGTCTAGAACTTGCCTTGAATGTGTTTCAAGGCAAAATCTTAAGTTTTGCTTGGATTGAGAAGTGATTGTAGGCTCTCCTTGACCCGCTTAAAGATTTTCATTTCCCACAAATGTTGTTATACCTAGTCAATCCATTAGATCCTCAAACCTTTCTCATTTGATAACCATGTTACAAGCCTTTACCCATTTCGTCGTGACCTTCTCTTGGCACTCGAGCTTTCCTTAACACTCTTGTGAAACAATTGTCTAAAAAAGTAACCTTGGGGAAGAGACGAAGAACTTGAAAGAGGTATCAAGGCACAAAAAGAGAAAATAAATGATGAGAAGGAAAGGCAAGAAAAGGAAAGAACAAAAAGAAAAATGCAAAAAGAAAGTGATTAAGTTGAAGAGTTGAAGGGATTCAAAGAAAAGCAATGATGCAAAGCATGGAGAAATCAAAGAGGGAGAAAATAAATGTCATGATCAAGAAAGAATGATGTTAATTCTCTCTAGTTCCCCCAAGGAAAAGAAAATGCCTCAAAGAATTGGTAAAGCATGAGCCGAGAGCAAAAATGGAGTGCTTAAGGAAAGATGAACCCATTCTATCATAGCATATTAAACCTTAGTCCAAAAGACTTCATTGCATTTCGAAAAAGACCTACGTGATTTCAAGTCGAGTGAGCTTACATTAGTGGTGATCTACATGAGGGGCAAGCCTATGGTACTTAAAGTTGTACTTGAGACATTCTTTTGAGAGAGATGAATGAACTTTTCGCAAATCTTTGGATTGAGTGCTAAATTCTTAAGCGAGATAGGAAAACAGAGAGTAGAGGAGAGGAGTTTGGGATCCACAATGACCTACATGAAAGAACAAGATTCCTTGATGAGTAAAGTCAACTCTTGATGCTCAAGTGTCACATTAGAAATATTTGTGCATATAAGTTTAACTTGTTGCCTAGTTGATAATTCATAAGTGGTATGAGTAATTGTTGGTCCAATTGATGTGTGAATGACTCACCTTTGATTAGCTGGAATGACTCTTAACTTGTGGAGGTGGGAACTAATTTATTTTCTTGGGGACAAACAAAAACTTAAGTTTGGGGGAGTTGATAAGTAGGGATTTTGACTACTTATTAGCGCATTTCAGCTTTTGTTTTAGTGCAAAAACATTTAATTGTGTTAACGAAAACTGATGAAAGGTGCTAAGTTGCAGGAATATTGGAAGATGGACTCCCAAGATGAAATTTCCACTCAAAAAAGAGTTACCTGAACTCAAGGCCATAAAAATTACAGAAGCCCAAAAGTGCGGGCCGCATAATATCATATGGGCCGCAGATGATGAAGGAAAAGCTAGCAGAGTTTAGTGTAAAGTGCAGTCCGCACATGAATTGTGCGGCCGTATAAGAAGAGCTATGTGACTGCAAAAGATTAAGTACGGTGGCACATGTAAAAGTGCGGACCATAGAAAGAGTGCCACGTGGCTGCAGATCAGAATTATGCGGCCGCAGACCTCCAGTTCCTAACAAGTTGAAGAAATTTGCGGACCACACATGGAATTGTGTTGTCGCAGAGCCTCCTGAAGGGAATTTTTGTCCAAAATTTACAGCCTGTATAAATAGATGAGTTTTACAATGTTAGGTTAATTTTCGACATTATCAACTACAGTAGTCGTATCTCTTTGCTTCTTTTAGTAATCTTTCTTATTTTGTGATATTTTAACATAGATTTTATCATTTTGATTAAGTTTAATTAACATCTCTTCTTCTATTTCTTCAATTTCAAGCATGAGTAGCTAGATTATTACTAGGGTTGTGACCCAACCCTAGTGTGTAAACCTTATGGTTGTTTAAGTTAATGCTTGTTTGTAGTTGGGTGTTCATTATTTAGCCTTGTTCATGCTTTAATTTGTGAAATTAATGGTTGCAAACATTAGTTCATGCCTATTTGACTTAGTCTCTACTTGAGAAAGAGAGACTTAGTCTAAAAAGACTTGGCTAACAAGAAATTGGGTCAATCGAGAGATTGATAATCCCAATTAAAGGGTTCAACCTAGAGATAGTAATAACCCGACTTGAGCTTTTATCAACCATTTTGAGCAATATCCATTTGGACTTGAGAAAGACAAATTGGGAAAAATCACTGCCTGACCGAGAGGTATTGAGTGGGTAATTGAGTGTTGATAGCTATAATACACCCGATCAACAAAACATGCATTAAGGTTTATATTCCATTGGGCAAACACCTATGAGATGATCATAGCCCTAGGCTTTTTACAAAACTTGAAAAATAACAAAACAATTTCCTAGTTTCATTTCTTAACTTTGCAGTCTTAGTTTAAATAGACATAGAAACGACCCTTATGTCACGCCCCGAACTTGGGCGGCGAGACCAACACTCGATGTCTCACATATCCTTGCGTACCAACTTGCGACTAAGGGACTCTGAACATATAATGTTATAATTTGGCCATGGTCACATTGCAAGAAAACTTGCGAAGCAAATTATAAAACTTAACCGAAGCTAACCCTAACTAAACACCAATAGAGCAGGGTCGACAAGGCCGTCATAACTACTACAGTTGTCAAACCAACAAAATATACATACAAGACCATACAATGTTGTTCTGAGACTATTGTTACAAGACCATTTCCTCTTTAGGTCACTATGCTTAGGTTGAACCTTTTTCCTTATTTTCTCAGCTAGTCTTTCATTGTAGTACTTAGGGAGGAACCTCTGACTCTTGTAAAGCTGCGAGCTTATTGTATCACATTCCTGATAAAATTTTTGATGTTTGTACTCACCTATAATTATCCTTAGTTACTTACCTCCATATATGTGCTTGTACGACTGCTTCTGAACTGAAGTTTTGACTGTCTTCCCAGTGTGGCTTTCTTTTATTTCAACAACACTCATACGGTACCTTTAACTACCCAACTCCTATCTGAATATTTCTCAAGTATTACAATGACATTACTTCGAGGCTGAATTCACTATATTGGGTTTTACTATGTTTATCTTGCAGGATCTGCTAATTCGTTTGTAACCTCCTGTGTAGCCATAACTAGGCTCTTCATGAATCAACTACCAACTACTCGTTGGACCATTCTCATACCAATATCTCGAAAAATCTTTCCTGGGTTATTTCCTTTGTCTTAACTTATGTCTCGTACTGGCTCCTTATCTATCAACAATCTGAAATTCTCATGATGTCGACCATTATCAAACCACTTAGTCCCTAATTCATGTTTAGTTTATCTTGTTCACCAATCCATACCGATTTCTATTACTCTGGGGTCTAACTTTTCCTTCTGGTAGTCGCGTTGGAATCACGAACTTATTTCTCGAAATGAGGATGTGACTTTATGACCTATACTCTTTTGTTTCCTCAAGGCCTGTCACCTCTCGTCTTTTCCTTCCCTTGACTATAGACTCTGTAATACTTTCATTTTTTTTATCTACCGTTGTCATCCATGTATCACATCTTACTTATAATGCTTTATTATCTCTCTTTTTATCTCCCTGCTAATATTTCTGTCTTTCACTTTATTTCAAAAACTTCAACACGACATTTTTTTGCTTTTATCTCCCCTTGATCCATCCACTGGCTCTTTGGGTCGTCTAACATTCTCTCTCTACTAGGGACGGGAGCCACACTAAGGTAATATTTATCCCTTCCGGGATTCCAACGCCTATCTTTGTAATACTCATATCTAGCTGTACTATTTTAGAGTGCACCATCTAGGTGTCTCACAAGAAGATCTATTAGCACATTCACAATATCCTTCGAAAATGCCAACTAACGCAAGAAATCCATTCACCAATTTGGATTACCCTAAATCCACCCGGATCCTGATATCCTGTCCTTCTCTTAACTACACCTGTTAGCCCCCATAAGGCATAACTGAAATGGGTGTGACCAATTGTACATACCTCTGTTACTGTTTAAGGTAACTCAAAATGCTTATATCTCTCTTCCTGAATTGTAGATAATGTTTATCTCTACTAGCTAGGTACCTCGTACTCTTCTTTACCTTGCTTCTTTTACTTGTTGAAACTTGTACATTCTGATTCTTTCATTGCTTTTTACCATAAGAGAGGATAGATATTCTTTCCTTAGGGATCCTTATCAAGAAGCTTACACGTCTTATTATGAATAAGATAGAGTTTAGGAAATTGAGTTCTTACAACTGAGCTCTACCACATGATCTACAGTAAGAAAAAGATTGACAATCCTAAATTTCCTATAGCCTCTTGCTTATAAGTGTAGTGCACAACACAACCATAAACAAGATTCTACTAGACACGACTTGTAGACTCCCTAGGACAGAACTCCTATGATACCACTTTTGTCACGCCCCAAACTTGGGGGGCGATACTGGCACCCGGTGCCTCACCTATCCTTGCGTACCTACTTGTGACTAAGGGACTCTGAACATATAATGTCATACTTTGTCCATGGTCACATTGCAAGACAACTTGCGAAGGAAAAATATAAAACTGAACGGAACCTAACGCTGACTAAACATCAATTAAAAAACTGGAACGACAAGGCCGTCATAACTACTATAGCTTACAAACCAAGAAAATATACATACAAGCCCAACATACTGCACTAACTGACAGGATATGTCTACAAGACTCTACTGATGGATGTACTACGATCGGAATAGGGACTCGACCTACCCATAACCAATATAAATATATACACAAGATGTACACAAAACTCTAGACCCGGCAACTCCGAAGGACATGGAGCTTATCGATAAAGCTAAACTCGAGCAACACCTACTGGGGACGTCTACCCGTCTGTCTGTTTGAACCTACACGCATGAAACGAAAAGGGGACGTCAGTATGAAATAACGTACTGAGTATGCAATGCAATAAAATAACTGAAAGCTGAAACTGAACTGATAATATAATAACTGAAAGTAACTGGGATTCAAAGATGATCTGGAGATATGCTTACCTGCTGATACTTATTCAACTCTCTCAATATAGTAAATAAAATAGATGTCCGGCCCTATAAGGCTCGGAACGTGTAACTGCTTCGCCGTAGTAGGCTCTCTCATCGGTGCTCGGCCATACTAGGCTTTGTATCTCGGCCATGTTGCGCTCGCTCATAGGTGCTCGGCCACAGTAGGCTCGGTATATAACTTACCATCGGATCGGAGGTTACCCAATAGGGGCCTGCCCATTGGTTATAGCTCGGTGGTGGGGAAAATACTGTAATACTGTATATATATAGACCCTCCGCTCTCTTGACTGGAAGAAGACAATATTCAATTGAATATGAAGTCCCGATAAGAGAAAATACTGTAACCCTATGAGACTAGGATAAAGTATATATTCGGGAGTATGAACTTCTCTTTATGTCTCGTTATCAAACGCATGTAGTTATGAGATCCTGCCAAAATGAAGGAAGGTCTTAACCTTAACATGCCTGAGTCAATTCTCTTGACAATCTCTCTAACACACGTCAATCGCGACAAAACACGTGACGACAAGATCGGAGTAGGAAAAAATCTGTATGATATTCTTGAGAAAAATTGCACTGTACTCCCTTAAAATTGCAATATCTCACGTTGCTAAGACACAATCTCGTATGAATTGTTGAAGCTTCATCCATCACTTAGTGAATATGGCCATCTTCATTAGGATTTTAGAGAAGCCTTTTGTTGTAGCTAATCATATTGCCATTGCAAATCTATATGATATCTCTCTTAAATGAATTAGAGAGGCCCCTTATTATAGTGGTGTGGGCCCCACTTGATAAGGGTTACTTGGCCAAACAATTTCCCAAATTGTGCCACCTTGCTAATGGTGTAAGAGTCACCTTTTTGAGCTAAATCTTGCTGCCATGTTGGGCTTAATTAAGCTTATCCATTATTACCTTAATTGGTTTGTTAATTCTTCATTAACCCAATAATTAATCAATTATCAACATAATTAAGAATTATCTTAAATTACTCAAAATATTACTTACTTTTAACACACTTTATACACTTTATACACTTTACTATCATGGTCATGAGTTACCTTGTATGTCACTAGTCCATAAATACGGGGTATTATAGCTTGGACCGAGTTTTATCCCCAAATTGTCAAACTTCAATGAAACTCATTTTATTCCACTCACTCATCCTCTCACCTTCACGAATTTACTTATCACTTGTTTGAAATAGCACAATACTTATAACTTCAAAAATAATTTTATTCCCGAGTCTACTTCGATTAACTAGCGATGAAATTTTAATGTACGAAAATATGTGGTGTAACACCCTATTTGTGGAAGTGTAAATTGAGATAGTTCAAACTCACTTACTACATATACTCCTAAATCCCATATATAGCTCTCTGAGCAAATTGACGCCACTCTTGTTGGGTATTACTATTGCAATTGACTTCATATCCTTGATTTGAGGTGTGAATTGGACGACATCACCCCCCCCCCCCCCCCAAAAAAAGGCAGTCTATGACTTCTAGAAAAATATTTTGCTAATTTCCTTAGGGGTCGTTTGGTTGGAATACGATTTATACTGGTATAAGTTATGCAGGTGTAAGTTATATTGAGATAAGTTATGCTGGGATTAGTTATGCTCGGATTGTTGTTTATTCATTGTTTGGTATGTTGTATTAAGAATGACAATTGCATAATTTCTAAGAAGAAGGTATAAGTTATACCGGTGCTAATTATCCCACCTTCTATAAGGTATAAGTTATCCCAGTGTTAAAATTAACACCAGGATAACGTATACCTAATTTGCTAACCAAACAGAGTATTAATGCGGTATTAAATTTTTATACCACCCTTAATATCTTCTTATACCTTGTACCAAACGAGCCCTTACGGGTTCCACTGAAGGGAAGGATAAGTATCACTGAACTTCTTGGAACAAAATATGCAGGCCTAAAGAGGAAGGTGGGATAGGGATAAGAAGAATGAAGACATTCCTGAATCCCTCATCTTGAAAAGATGGTGGAGATTTAGAACTCAACTATCCCTACAGGCCTCTTTTCTTAAAGCCAAATATTGCAAAAGATCTCTCCCAGTCACAAAAGTTGCTACTTCTGCGGACTCTCATTCCTAGAGAAGTCTCATGAAAATCAAAATCAAAGCAGAGCCTAATTTTATCTGAAAATTCAAGCAGGGAATTCTAGTTTTTGGTAGGATAATTGGACGGGTAAAGGTGCTTTTGCCCAGGTATTGGTAAGTCTGCTCTACCTAGCGACTTGATCAATTACATCTCCAATATTGCTACTGAAAATCAAAGAGACAATCACTATCTAGTAAGGAATATCGCAGAAGATGGTCAATTTACTTATAGGTCTGCTTGGCAGGTCACTAAAAATCATAATAAAAGAAATGAGTTCTTATATAAGGTTTGGCATTTCAAAATTCCTCTCAAAATCTCTTTCCTAAACTGGAAGCTTTTGCAAAAATGATTACCTTTTGAAGATACTATGGATAGGTTTGGCACTAACATTGTTTCATGATGTTCTTGTTGCAGGCATCCACAGAGTGAAACTATACAATATGTCTTTGTGGGAAGTTTAATGGCTAAATTCATTTGGAATTCAATTTGTAATCCATTGGGAATAAAGCACAATAATGCACTTGTAATTGGAGTCTTTAAGAAGTGGTGAGATATGAAACCTTGCAACAACTTCTAAAAGTTGATCTATAGGTTTCCCCCTTATTTATATGCTGAAAATTATGGAAACAAAACGCATGCACTTATGGAATACTAGGAAATTTGGAACATAAGAACGGCCATATCCAAGATGGCCTCTTGTATTAATAATGTTATGCACTGGCCTAATATTTGCGCTATGGAGGAAAGACTAAGGTCTAGGATAAAGTATATTCAAGTCAAATGGAATAATCCACAAGAAGGCAAAGTAAAGAGTAACACTGATGGCAACTTTTTCATGGAAACTAACAGAGCTGGTATTGCCAATATTATTAGGAATTGGAATGGTGATATGATTATGGCTTTCTCATTCCTATAAATTATAGCAGCATCAATATGGCAGAGGCTTTACCAACCTAGTTTGGAGGGAAATAGTGTAGCCAACAACACTAATTTTTCTTTGGAACTTGACTCTATGATAATTGTCAAAATGCTGAAGAATAAAGACTCCAGGAACCTCAAGCTTAAACATGTTATGGACAGGATCACAAGAATTATAGAACAAGTCAACGTAGAAGTCATCCATTGATTCAGAAAGGCAAATCAAATTGTGGACTGTTTGGTCAAACAAGTTGCCATGCAAAATGAGAATATGATTATTTACAATCACCGGCAACTTCCAGGACGAGCTAGAGAAGCATATTTGTAACGATCCAGTCGGTTGTTTCGAGGGTTGTAGCCTCGTTTCCCTATTTCTACTTATTTTGTGTTTTACTGTTGTGTTATGACTTATCGGGTAGTTGGTTTGGGTCTGGAACGGTTTCAGAATGAATTGAAACACTCACTCTCGCAATTGAAAGCTTAAGTTGGAAAAGTTGACCGGATGTTGACTTATGTGTAAATGACTTCGGATTCGAGTTTTGATGGTTCTGTTAGCTCCATTGGGTGATTTTGGACTTAAGAATGTGTTCGGATTGTGATTTGGAGATCCGTAGTAGAATTTTAGGCTTGAAATAGCGAAAGTTGAAATTTTAGAATTTTGATCTGCGGGTGGACTTATTGATATCGGGGTCGGATTCCGATTCCGGAAGTTGGAGTACGTTTTTGGTGTCATTTGTGACTTGTCTATAAAATTTTAGGTCAATCTGACATGGTTTGATAGGTTTCGGCGTCGTTTGTAGAATTTGAAAGTTTCAAAGTTCTAGGCTTGAATTAGGGTGCGATTCGTGTTTTTGATGTTGTTTGAGGTGATTTGAAGGTTCGACTAAGTTCGTATGAGGTTTTAGGACTTGTTGGTATGTTTGGTTGAGGTCTCAGGGGCCCGAGCTTGATTTTGGATGGTTAACGAATCGATTTTTGAGTTTGGAAGACTGTAGAAGCTAAAGCCTTCTGGTGTAATCGCACTTGCGGAGAACATTGGTCGTAGGTACGAGCTGGGATGCACATAAGCGGAGATTGGACTGGTGGACTGTGGAGCGCAGATGCGGAAGGAATTCCGCAGGTGCGGATTCGCACCTGTGCGTGGAGGATCGTAGAGGCGGAATTGGCTTGGGAACCACTAGCGGTTGGTCGCATAATGTGAGTTCCGCAGATGCGGATGAGGGATCGCAAAGGCGGTTCCGCAAAAGTGGCCAAAATTTCTAGCTGAAGAGGAATGACTAGGCAGAACATATAAAAACAAGGGTTCGCGATTTTGGCTTTATTTTAGAATTTTGAGCTCGGATTTTGGAGATTTTTGACGAGATTCTTGAGGTAAGTTCCTGGTGTTCATTTTTATTCAATATATTTAGTGCCCTATTAATTTTCCCACATAGTTGGTGTATTTTTTAGGTGAAATTTGGGGGCGGGGGGGAGGGGGGGAGGGGGGGTTGAGGTTAGGTATTTGGAGAGTTGATTTTGGGGGTTTGAGTGGCGATTTGATGTCCGATTTTGACAAATTTGGTATGGTTAGAATCATGGTCGAATGGGCTTTCGGGTTTTGTGACTTTTGTGGGGTTTCGAGATGTGGGCCCGGGGCTGGCTTTTGGCCAATTTCTGACTTTTGCTTATAATTTCATATTTTTTTTGTGGAATTGATTCCTTTAGCCCGTATTAATTGTATTATACTGCTTGTGGGTAGATTCAGGGTGTTTGGAGGCCGATTCGTGAGGCAAAGACATATTGGAGTAGGGTTTTGGTCGGATTGAGGTAAGTAACACTTCTAAATCTGGTTCTGAGGGTATGAAACCCCGAATTATGTGTTATATGATTGTTTTGGAGGTGACGCACATGCTAGGTGACGGGCGGGCGTGCACCGTGGGAATTGTGACTTGGTCCATTCCATAGAACTGTAAAGTCGATTAACTTGTTGTCAGTTATATGCTCTCCATGTGTTACAGAAATTTGACTGTAAATCATGCTAGAAATCATGCTTAGGCTATGTGTTGGTGTTGTAGAGACCCACAGATGTCGTGATACCTATTGAATCTTTCTGCTTATTGTTACTTGTACTCAGTCGTAGTCTTACTTGCATATTATTCCTCAGTCTCTGTTATTCCTTTTTGATACATAATATCATTTCTTTTTTGGGCTGATTTTCCTTGATTTCAGGCCCCTTGTAATTCCCACATGAAGGATGCTTTGCACTTGCTTAGATACCTCAAAGTACTTCTGCTGTTGGGATATTCCTTGATAGTTCTCCTTCTCTTTCCTTGTTTGCCTTTTCTGATAATGACTAGGTTGCTTGCCTAGACACTAGAAGGTCTATCACTGGGTTTAGCATTCTTTTGGGTATTCTCTCATTGATTGGAAGACTAAGAAGTAACCAGTTGTCTCCCTTTCTTCCACTGAAGCTGAGTATAGTGCTCTTAGTTTACTTGGGTTATTTGACTTTTATTAGATTTTTGTATTGTTTCCCCTTCTGCTGTGCAATAGTGACAACCAAGTCGCCATCCATATTGCGAAGAATCCTATTTTTCATGAGGGGACAAAGCACATTGGATTGCATTGTCATTTCTTCTGAAATAAACTCGGTAAAGGCCTGATTTCCTTGCATCATGTTGCTACAACTGCTTATCTTGCAAACATTTTCAAAGCCACTCACTAAAACTGTTCATCATCCTTTGGTGCTCTAGTTGGGAGTTGTAACACCATCCAACTTGAAGGGGTGTTGGACTTCAGCTTAATAAGGCTCAATGCATATGCCCAAACCCAGCACCTATATTGAAGATGCAGCTAATGTATATTTTATTTCGTATTGGGATTCTGGGCCAAACCCAACATATGTAATAGTTATAGATAAGAAAAATTGGTTGAGAGATTTTCGGAACAACAGAAATAAAATATATTTTATCTCTCATTCCTGGAAGTAAAACAAAAAAGTAGCAGACGTTGGCTGGAAGTTAGTTACATGGAGTGGCATCACCAAACTATCAATCGACTATACTACAAATTTAGTGAATGCATATACAAAGGTAATGATAGAATTTAGTTATACGCAAGATGTATTTCAAGACCAACTTAACTAGTATGATATATTAACGCGTTGGCACGATATGTTAATAAAGGATGGAGAGTCACCTGACCTAATTGACTTTAATATCATGTGTTGGTTGGGAAAGAGAAAGGTTAATCTTTCATCAAATATCTAAACTTGAGAAAGAATCGGCTACACTTGAAAAAAGAAAATTTAGTTAAACTTCCACATTGTACAGTTGGCTTAGATTGTTCACATTAAACCAAGTCGTTATATCTTCTAGTTAAATAATATTTGTCACACCTTCTTTTTTCACCACCCCCGAATTGATGAAGGGTAATAAGCGAGTTTTTCTAATTAAAGTGACAATATTCGATTTTGGGATTTGTTTATTATTTCAGAGTCGCCACCCGGATTTTTGACGATGCTCCGGGATACCGTTTTATTTTAAAATCCCAAACCGAGGAAATTTTGACTCTGTTTTAAGTTGTCTGCGACTAGAAATCCGAATAAGAAATTCTGTTAACCCGGGAGAAGGTGTTAGGCACTCCCGAATTCCGTGGTTCTAGCACAGTCGCTTAACTATTAATATTTGGCCTAATTATCTAATTATTTACATATTTTTAAACTTATTGTGCATTCTAGCCTTCTTCACTTTTTAACCGCTTTTAATATTTTGGATTATTCTTAAACAAGTCACGATGGCGTGCACTTGTCGTTTTGGACACATTGTAAACGCGCCACATGAAATGCACCCGCAATTTACAACGTGTGATTTTATTATTGTTCGAAGTTGTAGACGGGGACATGAGTTGTCGCACCCGAGTGTAGATTACGTAGTCAAGACTATGGTCATGACAGTTTTAAAGTGCCTATTTGAGGTGATGTTTGATTATTCTTTATGTTTTCTATTTGTAGTTTTAAATTCAATTAGGACATTTATGGATTTATCTTGGACAAGTTACGATGAAGTACACTTGTTGTTTTGAACACATGGCAATCACGTCACATGAAATGCACCCGTGGCTGCTATATGCGTTTTATTAGTTGTTTGGAATGAGGGTCGGGGCATGAGTTGCCACTCCCGAATGTAATTTATGGTAATTTGAGATAATAGCGGATTCTTTTCCAAATCTCAACCTAAAGATGTATTTTTCAACCTAAAGGATATGTGGAAGATTGTTTAAGCTTAAATTCTAAAGGACACAAATCTTGGGCTATGGCCATATTTAGCCCAAGTTATCATTTAACTCTTTTGGCCAATCCTAATTGTGGCTAATTTATAGGGAGGTCACTAGTTTAGGAAATCCAACTAAGTCTTGATAATCTTTACATTTCAAAATAAGAAATGTGGTAATCAAAATACATATTCATTCATACATACACTTAGGAGCATAACTCAACAGACTTTCTGGTTTTCCAATCTTAGGCAACATAAACATAAATCTAAAATACTCATTAATTCTGAAATATATTGGCAAGGTAAAATCATGCTACTTTATGATTTCTAGCAAAAGATCGAACCTCATGCAGTCTTATTAATTTTTGAGACAGTGATTCTTACCAATTTTAAACAACCTGATCTCATGTTTCTAAAGGCTTAACATTCACACATGTATACATTGATTTTTCGCAGATTTATAAGACACAAAATAGACTGAAGATAATCTACTAACTTTATTTATGTCGAAACTCTAATTGAACTTCGAGACAACCATTTTTTGTGATCCAGCGGAGTGTTTTTTACAGATTTCACATACGTTCTTTGCCTAATGTCATTTTCAGAATAGATAGAATGTAAATTCGAATTTTTAGGAAAACATGAATAAAACTGAAATTAAGTGTACAGTCCAATCCTTATTACAAATAAAGTATATACAAAAAAAAAAAGTTAATTACGCTATTACATTGTTCTTGATTAAATATACAAATTCTAATAATAATAAAATAAAAAGAACAAGATTAGCTACTGCTCCTGTGAAAGCCAACAACTCTCATGCTTTTAGGATCTGTATTTTTCAGCTTTTAGTCCCCAACTGGGCCATACATAACTCATATGTACTGTAAAAGAATGAACCTGATCATTACAGAGATCAGATTCGACTCTTTACATGCTGCTCCCACAATGNTCCCAACTGGGCCATACAGAACTCATATGTACTGTAAAAGAATGAACCTGATCATTACAGAGATCAGATTCGACTCTTTACATGCTGCTCCCACAGTGAACTAAGATAAAAATTGTCCAAACCAACATATATAAGCATCTTATGGGGTGAATTTGACCATTTAAAGGGTCAGATTCACTACCCTTTAATGCTAGCTAATGAATCTATTTTGACTTCAGGGAGATAGAATTAATCACAGAAGCCTCTAAGAGATAATTCTACTGTTATAATCACACATATATGAACAACAAGATTTTAAAAAGCAATTACAGATTCAACAGAAAGAAAGGCAACATGTTTTATGCATTTTTTCTTAGATTGAATTGGACTATAAGTGAGAGTGTGATTCAAACCCAGAGATACAAACTTGCTTGACATTTCTAACAACCATACCAATACTTCAACCAGTATTCATTTGAACACTTTGACTATTCTTGGATTTTTAGAGAATGAATCAGACCATACAAGGGTTCAGATTCTTTACTCTGCAGCCCTTCTTGACTACATGTTGTACACCCTTTTAAAGGGTGAATTTCAGCCATCTACACTACTATTTTGGGGTGAATTTGACTATCAACAAGTCAAACTCATCTATCCTAGTGCTAATACTAACATATCTAGAGATTTGCTTGTTGAATCTCTTTATTGACCAAAGAGATTCAATTGAAAGCATATTTTGTGCACTCTTAGGGAAAGAATCTGACCATAGAAAATGCCAGATTCAATCATCCTAGTGCAACTTGTTCTATTATAGAACTATGAGTATTCACCACATTTATATACATATAATCTGAAGCAAGCAATCATGCACCAGCAGGAGAAATACTAACATCAAGACATTACCTATCACACTCACAAAGTCATTATCATGCCAATAAATATCTACACAGTCACATCTAACAAAATAGAAACAATAACTTTGCTTATCAAGAACAGCCAGTTTTATACAATGAGTAGAAGATGAGGATTTTAGTCAAAAAATTTCATTAAGAAGAGATGAGCTGATATATACCTTTTAAGAGAAAAAAAAATAGCAAAAGATACTTGACCAAATAAAGGTCAAGTATAAACAATAAACAGCAAGAAGGAAGAGAGATCAGCAACAGCAAACAGAAACCCAAAGAAAACCAAACAGTCCAGCAAGAATACACCCAGAAATCTTGAGTATGAATGTTTGTAGGAAACTTCCAGAAATCCAAAAATCCAGAAAAAGATAAGATAGCAGCTGAACTAGGCCATGTATTTATGAATTTGTTTTCAAAAAAAAAGAAATCAGAATTTTTTCTAATAATACTCTTATTTTTCAAAACCTTTTGAATGGAAAAAGTATTTCTGAATAAGGAGAATTTTGTATTCCAGCAGATCAAAGAGTGTAAAAAGGGTCCCCCCATCTCTAGGAAGAGGATCTATTTATAGGATATTTGGGAATGGGATATTCTTTGGAATATTCCCTATCCCAAAAGCTGAAAAACAGTACTAAATAGCACATAGGGAAGTTGTCAACCCTATCTTTAGGACAACTGCCCCTATTCTAGAACTTTCCTCTTTAGAAAATACCCTTTTAACCTTAAGAACATGATTTCCTAAACTACGTTACCTAATATACTCCCTTGGAGTCCCTACCATTGGGTAATCAGGGTTAAGCTCACTTGGGTTATTACATGAAATTTGGTTAGGTAACCCTAGTTAGCTTACTAATTAACTAGGATCATTAGGTATTAACTCTTGTTTAACTTGTTAATTAATTTAGGCCAATTAGCTTACTCCTTAACCTAAGTTAACTGATTCAATTTGGTTAATTCAACTCGATTACCTAAAATCAGAAACTTGATCAATTATTAAGCTCAGGTTAACTAATTTGTTTTAGCTAATTAATCCTAACTAGTTATCCTGAACATGTTTTAGGACTTAGTTAGTTGTTTAAGAGACTATTAGACTAGGTTAATCTATTAAACAAGTGGTTATAGGAAATTATTGTTAACTAAATTAGTCTTGA
This sequence comes from Nicotiana paniculata, assembly GCA_005239505.1. NCBI lineage: Eukaryota > Viridiplantae > Streptophyta > Magnoliopsida > Solanales > Solanaceae > Nicotiana > Nicotiana paniculata. Next base: position 29,655 of record ML333547.1, read on the forward strand.
CAAGTCTAGGTTAAACCATGACCAAACATTATTTTAGAACTAAGTATTGGCCTAATTGGTTGATTAGTTTCTAATTACATAGTTAACTACCTAGTCTTGATGGTATGTCCAAAGCTTGGGATTAACAGTGGTAACTAACTTGTTAGGATCAAATTTTATTAGTGAAACAAGAGATTAGGGGACTAACTTTCAAAGAACTCTAGAAATCCTATATGCATATTGACCTAGACTGCTTAGTCAATCGAATTATCATACAAATTCATTAGAAACCCGTTTAACAATCATGACAAGGACTCTGCCCAAGGACAAATACATGACTTTCTATGAAATGGATTTAACACTCAAATTAACATTAAAACACAACCAAATTACTTAGCTACGCATACGATGGAACAAAATTATTTAAAATGGATCGGGGCAAACAACCATACATGAATCAGTGAACACAGTCTAAGTTAAGAATATTTTTTTTTTACAAAATATATTTTGGGCTTCGAACTAATCAAGCATGAACAGGTAAAAGAAAGTTATCAAAACAGTGATAAAATTAGAAGAAAACAATGACACCAAGCTGAAGAAAAAAGAAAGAAAACTGATTAAACTACGCCTATTCATGCTAAAAATACGCGAAACACATAGAAAGGAAAAGGGGGTACCCGTAGGGTGATTTGGCCAGAAAGAGTGAAATATCCGGACCTTGGCCGGATTTCGGAGGGTTTGAAAACGAGTCAAACCCACATGAATCAATTGATCTTATCAAGATCAATTGACTCATGTAGGTCCGGACCGTTGAATCGTTCGAAGTCGACTGTTGTAGCATTTTAGGTTTTTCAGATTCTTAGATCTGAAATCAGATGATTTTGGGTGGGATTTTGGTGGAATCAATGACGGGAGGTGATTGAGGTAAGGGTGAGGATCATCTGGTGCGAATTTGGAGTTGATTGAAGAAGCTCCGCCGTCGAAGGCGATTTCCGGTCGGCGGCTTGGTCTCTTAGAGAAGATAGAGACGGTAGGGGTGTAAGGCTTTGAAGTGAACTGGGGTAGGGGGGGGGGTTCTTGCAATAGTTATGTACTGGGATTTAGGGAGTTCCCAGCCGTTAGATCAAAAGAGATCAACGGTTGGGATTTGTTATAATCCAAACGGGGTCGTTTTGGGATCAGGGGCTGGCCGGGTGGGCTATGGGATTTGGGATGGATTGTTTGAGTGTATAGAGATAGGTATTGGGCCTGGGTATTTCTTGGCCCAGGTCCGATTTAATTCTCTTTTTTTTAAAACCAATCTAAACTACTTAATTAATTTAAATTAACTTAAAACTCCACAAAAAATGTATTAATTAATTCTAACTTAGTATAATTAGAAATTGATTGGTAAATAAATTAAGGGTGAAACAATTAATTTGACACTCATATATTTTAAAAGAAAAAATCAATTTTTCACAATTTGTTCGGAAAAATGACTAAATTTGGAAATTAGTTATTAAAACTACATTACATCAAATAATCATCATCCATTTGTTATTTTATTCAATTAATTATAAATAATGAATATAGAATTCCTTGATAATAATGATGTGCCTAATTACGCAAATTTAAATAATTTTAAAGGATGAATTATGAATATGCAATGCAAAAATGATTCGCGATCAACACTAAAATTCAACAAAATTTGTGAAATCAGTTTATTTCATTGAATTTTGTAGGAGTATATGGTGGGTGAAAAATCACATGCTCACAATTATATGGTGAGGCTGAGAGTAAAAGCACGAAGGGTGGTGCCGTGCAAATTTCCTATCTACTTGAATTGCCCAATTTAGTTTGTTTATCATTATTTATTTCTGTATTTTTATTATCTCGCTCCTTATGCTAATACTCCCCATAGTATGACCCCTTCCCATTAATTGTGGTTTTAAATTCTTTATATGTTGTTATTTCTGCTAGCATGATTATATATGTCCAGGTATTTATGTGGTGTCCTGTCCTAGACTCGTCACTACTGCGCCGAGGTTAGGCTCGACACTTACCAGTTGATCACACTTGCCTTATAAAAAGGACTAAGCGGTCGTTGCAAATATAATCCGGTTTACAAGTCCGGAGTCGAATCCCACAGAGAATTAAGGCTTCGCTACATCTGTTCAATATTGTTAAGAAGACGAGATAGAACAATTCCTATGTTATAAATATTAAGATTCTTATATCTAAGTAACTAAAAAATTAAAAAAGTAAATTAACACTAAAGATACTACAGGTTGGAGAAAAGATTAAGGAGGTCTAGAGTTATGATTTCCCAATTGTTGGAATCCTTCCAGCCACGTCTTCTATAATTTTGCCTAAGTATTCTCTACCGATCATGAGTGCTCAGCGTGTTGTAATTCTCTCCCGAGTAACTACCACAATTTACTAGACATATTCTCCTGAATTACGCTAGCTGGCATTAAGTACGGCTCACTTAGATCGCACCCAAATTTTCGTTAGCCCTAATCCCACCTTTAAACCCTTCGTTATTGATCCCTCATATACGTCGGGAGTGATGTTGTTCAACAACTACCTAAATATGCACTCTCTCCCGAGTAATACATACTAAATAGGCGTAGCTAATTGAGGTCCCTTCAATTAACTACAACAAGCATGTAGTTGAACAAATAGAGATAAAACTTTGTCTCAATTATATAAAAATATAACAAGAATTTATCCTACAAAAGGTTCCATCAAAACTCTAGATAACAAATTAGCTATTCATAATAGTATGTAAAACTACAATACTAAAAGTCATAACCAACAATGAAAATAGGAAGAGGAAGGAAAAAACTCGTAGAAGAATTCTCCGCCTTGCTCCTATTGTGTCTCTGCCTCCTTAGGTTGAATCTGTGTCAAAAATCTGTCTCACCTCCTCAAAATACCGTTTTTCCATGTATATATACCAAGTAGAGTCAGGCCCAAACAATTATACCTTCTCCTATGTGAAAAAGGACAGTATTTTTGGCAGCCTGACCGCGCTCGCGGTCCCAACCATGGTCTTGGCGCGGTATTTTCCCTGTGCACTACCTCAGTCCGCGTCCACGTCCAGGTCCGCGATCGTGGTTTAGACCACGTTTTTCACCTTGTTATGTTGGAAATTTGGAAAAACGTAAAACTTGAAAGTTGTAGCCCTTTTAGTTAACTTTCCAACCATATATTTTATAGCCCAAATGGAGTTTGGAGAAAATATTCATGTCCATTTTACTAGACAGTGCGCGATATGCCTACTCGAGTCTTCGTTTGTTCTTAACTATTAAAGTTGACCCCCGAACACGATCCCGACTTAATTCCTTGGGCTTTTACTCAGACTTCAAAGCTCCAAATCACTTGAATTCATTCCATAACATCTACATAGCTCAGAATCACTCCTACAAGGCATAAAACATACAATTAGTGCAAAACACTAGCGATTAAAGCTCAAATTCAATTAAAGTGCAGTAAATTAGAGTGTAATAAGCGACTAAAATAAGCAATTATATCCTATCATCACCAGTACATGGGGTTGGTTGTACTGATACTGCACTCTTCACTTCTTGTGCAGATCCAGGTTCCGGTCAGAGTTGATTTTGAGTAGTAGCTGATTATTCGCACGGAGACACGAGGTAGATCTGGTAGCGTCCGTACATTCCTGGAGTCTTCTCCGCATTATTTAGTTACTGTTTTATTTGATTCAAAACAAATATACATTATTTCTTGAGCCAATTACTTGTAGTATTCCTTAGTAGTTCGTGAATTGTGACTCCCAAAATCCTGGGTAGCTAGATATGAGCATTAGCTTCGAGTTTCGTTTTATTTATTTCACACATTATTCTGGATTCGTTTACTGGATAATATTAGACCTCGCGTTATGTTTTTAATTGCTTAAAACATTGAATCCCTCTAACATTGGCTTGCCTAACAAGTATGGTGTTAGGCTCCATCACGATCCCGAGGGTTGGGAATTTGGGTCGTGACAATACGGGTCCTGAACTACCCGGACAATTAGCATAATAGTAGCTATGCACGGACTCTCGTCACCATGTACGTACATAGCCTCCACATATAGTCACATACATTTATTTAATTCATCTAGGGGGTTATTTCCCTCTTACGAGGTTATAAAGGAGACTCACCTTGCTCCAAAGCTTACTTCCAATTTCAAGTACGCGCTCAAACCCTCAATTCGAAGCCGAACGATCCAAAACTATTCAAATGGAGTAAGAGCTAGTCAATACAAACCCAAGAGTTCATATTCCAACTATTAAAGTAATTTACCAACCCTAAATACAAGTTTCCTAAAATTCATGCCCAGACCCACGTGCCCGGATTCCAGAAATTTCCGAGGGAAGTTGTTACCCATAACCTAAGGATCAGGAATATATGATTTTTACTTCATTCCATAACGAATTTTGTGGTTAAATCTTATTTTTATCAAAACCCTAGGTTTTTACTCTAAACCCACAACTTTCACTAATTTATATGGTGTAATCTACCCCTAAACTATGTATTTAATTCACATTAAGTAGAAATAACTTACCTCACAATGCTAGGCTGAAATCCCCTCTTTGGAAGCTCCAAAATCGCCTAAGAAATGAATGAAATGTGTCAAAAATGACACATTTCTCGTATTAAATGAAGGCTCTGCCTTCAGCAATTTCCGCATCTGCGGTTAGGGGACCGCATCTGCGGTTTCGCTTCTACGAGGGAAGGTCCGCATCTGCGGAAAAGGGCATGACCGGCAAGGGCTGCACCTGCGGAGAGGCGGATGCACCTGCGGTTCCGTTTCTGCGTAAAAGGGATCGCATCTGCTGAACCTGAGCTCCACTCTTGGGCCGCATCTACGCAGCTTCGCCCCCACCTATAGTCACATCTCTGGCATCACCCCACCGAACTTTATCCTGAAGAACCAAAAGGTGGGGATCATCATACTGGCGCTCTCTGATACAGTCAAGAAGCGAAGATCGAGCATCCACACAACCTAATACCCGGCAAGGCTCAGAAAGATCTAATCTCACGAATGAAGGTATGCCAAACTCCCCAAACTCTCCGCCCGACGACTCAAGGCATCGGCCACCACATTGGCCTTCCTCGGGTGGTATAATATGGTGATGTCATAGTCCTTTAGCAAATCCAACCACCTGCACTGGCGCAAATTTAGATCCTTCTGCCTGAATATGTGCTGCAAACTCCGGTGATCTGTGAATATCTCACAGGGAACACCATATAAATAATGATGCCATATCTTCACGGTGTGAACAATCGCTGCCAACTCGAGATCATGAACATGGTAGTTTTTCTCATGGACCTTCAACTATCTATACGCATAGGGAATCACCCTACCGTCCTGCATCTACACCGCTCCAATCCAATCCTCGAAGCATCACAATAAACTATATACAATCCGGAACCGGTAGCCAAAACCAACACAGGAGCTGTAGTCAGGGCTGTCTTGAGCTTCTAAAAGCTCTCCTCACACTCCTCAGTCCATATAAAATATGGACCCTTCTGGGTCAGTCTGGTCATAGGCGCTGAAATGGATGAAAATCCCTCCACAAAACGGCGATAATACCCAACAAAACCGAGGAAACTGCGGATCTTAGTAGCTGATGACGGTCTGGGACAACTCTAAACCGCCTCCACCTTCTTTGGATCTACCTTGATCCCATCCGAAGACACCACGTGGCCTAGGAATGCCACATAATCAAGCCAAAAGTCACACTTAGAAAACTTGGCATACAACTTCTTCTCCCTCAATGTCTGAAGCACGATCCTCAAGTGTTGCTCATGGTCCTCCTGGGACCTAGAATATACCAGAATGTCATCAATGATCACAATGGCGAAAGTATCAAGAAAAGGCCAAAATATGATGTGCATCAGGTGTCTGAAGGCTGTTGGGGCGTTGGTCAGCCCGAATAACATAACAAGGAACTCATAGTGGTCATATTTGGTCCTGAAGGCAGTCTTCGGGATATCCGGTTCCCGAATCTTCAACTAATGATAACTAGAACGTAGATCAATCTTGGAGAACACCCTATCACCCTGTAGCTGGTCAAATAGATCATCAATATGATGCAAAGGGTACATGTTTTTCACTGTCACCTTATTTAGCTGCCTGTAGTTAATACAAATACGCATCGAGCCATCCTTTTTCTTCACAAATAAAATCGGAGCGCCCTAAGGTGATACACTAGGACTGATGAATCCCTTCTCAAGAAACTCCTGTAACTGCTACTTCAACTCAGGAGGAGCCATGCGATAAGGAGGAATGGAAATGGGCTGAGTGCCCGACAACAAGTCAATGCCGAAATCAATGGCTCTATCGGGTGACATACCCGGAAGATGAGCTGGAAATACATTAGAATAGTCTCTGACAACTGGAACTGACTCAACTGTAGGGGTATCAGTACTAACATCTCTCACATAGGCCAAATATGCATCACACCCCTTTCCAACCATCCGTTGAGCCTTAAGAAAAGAAATGACTTGGCGGGGAGTATACTCCAAGGAACCTTTCCACTCTAACCTCGGAGATCCTGGCATATCCAGCATCACGGTCTTGGCGTGACAATCAAGTATAGCATAATATGGAGACAGCCAGTCCATGCCCAATATCACATCAAAATCTACCATACTGAGTAGTAGCAAATCAGCTCTGGTCTCAAAACCACTGATAGTAATCAAACATGAACGATATACGCGGTCCACAACAAGAGAATCTTCCATCGGAGTAGAAACATAAACAGAGGAACTCAAAGAGTCCCGGGATATCCCCAGATGTGATGCAAAATAGGAAGACACATATGAATATGTAGAGCCTGGGTCAAACAATACCGATGCATCCCTACGACAAAAGGGAACAATACCTGTAATGACTGAATATGAAGAAATGGCCTCGGACTGGGCTAGAAGAGCATAGTACCTGGCCTCCCCCTCTAGGGCGACCTCGACCTCCACCTCGAGCTTCCTGAGGTGGTGGGGTAGCAGCTGGGGCTAGAAGAATGGCTGGAGGATTTGGTGGAAGACGTGGAGCCTGATAAATCTGAGGGGGTGCACCCTGATAAGTTTGAGGTGGTGCGCCCCTCCTCGCTCTGGGAAATATCTGATCATATGATGAGGGTCTCCACACTCAAAGCAACCCCTCAGAGGACGTGGCGGCCGCTGCTGACTCTGAACTGGCCTGCTAGGCTGGCTAGTGATAGCACCTCGATCAGGAGGCACCTGAGATACTGGTGATGCATAATAAGGCTCCTGAGTTCTAGGAGGAGCTGGAATACTGCTGGCTGCTGGGAGAGCTCAATGAACAGGGCGATTCACAAAACCCGTACATAGCGTGCTGCTGGTGCACGGGCTCCTGAAAAATGGCCAGTCTCTCGAGACCTCTTGGCCTCTCTCTCCTCCCTGCCCTTTGCTAACATAGCCTCAATCCTCCGTCCAATACTCACGGCCTGCTGGTAATTAATATCGGTCTCCAGCTCTCTAGCCATGCTGGTCCGAATACTGGGGTAAAGTCCCTTAATAAAGCGCTGAAGCCTCTCTCTAACAGTGACAACCAAAGCTGGTGCATGGCGAGCCAAATAGCTGAAACAAACTGCATACTCTGACACAGTCATGGCACCCTCGCGTAGCTGCTCAAACTCCGCACGCCAAGAATCCCTGAAGCTCTGAGGGACAAACTCAAGTAAGAACATCTCGAAAAATTGAGCCCAAGTAAGTGAAGCTGCATGTCCGGGCTACTAAGCTCAAAAGCATGCCACCACTGATAAGCTGCTCCCCTCAGCTGGAAGGTAGTGAAAGAAAACCCACTCGTCTCCACAATACCCATAGTGCAGAGAATGCGATGACACCCCTCAAGAAAACCCATGGCGTCATCTTAAGCTAGTCCGCTGAACTCAGGTGGGTGGTACTTCTTGTACCTCTCAAGTCGGAGCTGCTCTGCCTCAGAAACAGCTATCCTAGTCTCATGCTGAGCTGGAGCTGCTAGGGGCATAGGAATATACTCTGGGACCTGCCCAATTTGAACTCTCTACTCGGGAGTACGGGCCGCGTGAGTCTGTGTCCCTCCTCCATCCTGGGATGTAGTTGGAGCTATTGGGAATAGACCCGCCTGAGACAGAGTACTGAAGGCACTCAAGAACTGGGCCAATGTCTCCTGGAGGTCTGGAGTAACAGTAGGGACCTCCTGAGACCCTCAAACTGTAGTTGATGGGGGCTCTTCTGCCTCTACTCTAGCCGGTACTCGGGTTGCACCGCGTGCTCAATCCCTGCCCCGGCCCCTGCCTCCGGTGGCTCTGAATGAGGGCTCGGGTGCCTGGTCATCAGTATGTGGGATATAGGTACGAACCATCTGCAAGCAAGAATAGAATAGAGTTTAAATATTTGAGGACAACAACTAGCACGATAAGGAATTCCAAAGGATTTGATTATTCTTAACAGTTACATAGCCTCCCAAAGATAGATACGGACGTCTCCGCACCGATCCGCGAGAATCTAATAAACCGGCTTGTGACTTGTGACTCTTGTGAACCTAGACGCTATGATACCAACTTGTCACGACCCAATTTACCCTCCAAAAGGTATCTTGACGGCACCTAGTCTCTATGACTAGGTAAGCCTTTTTCAAAAATGACAGAATCAATAAAATAAAGACAGAAAAGATTTCAAGTAGATGTAACGTAGTTGCTTAGCATATACATTTATACTTCTCAAAACCCCAAATGTCACCATAGTCACAAGCTCTTTACTAAATGTAGCTCTATACAACGAAACAATGGAAAAATATACAAGTTTTCTATGCCTATACTAGAGTAGAAGGGGACTCGTGGGATTCTGTGGACACAGCAGAATTACCTCACGATCTCCTGGCTGACAACTCCTAGCCACGATACTGGGTGCTGGTACCTGGATCTGCACATGGGGAAAACATGCATAGGAAAGGGCGTGAGTACTCCACATTTGGTACTCCATAAGTGCCAAGCCTAACCCCAGTCAAGTAGTGGCGATGTCAGGTTGAGTCCCCACTGAGTTTGTAAAAAAAAAGTCAATACATGATTTAAAACAGTGAAATACAGATAAGCAACGATAAACAGGGTTAACGAAGACGGAAAGATTTAATAACAGAAAGAGAGCCCTCGGCTCAGTACATCATATATCTCAGCAGTAAATGTGCAATGCAGTACACAGGGAAAGCTCCCGGATCTCAGTCCGTAGTTCCAATTTAAATATGCTATGCAATACAGGGGGAAAGCTCCCGGATCTCTGTCCGTAGTCCCAATTTAAATATGCTATGCAATACAGGGGGAAAGCTCCCGGATCTCTGTCCGTAGTCCCAATTTAAATATGCTATGCAATACAGGGGAAAGCTCCCGGATCTCTGCTCGTAGTCCCAATTTAAATATGCATTTCAATACAGGGGGAAAGCTCCCGGATCTCGGTCCGTAGCCCCAATTTAAATATGCAAAGCAGAAATATGTCAATTATGGCTTAACTTAAACAATCTAGGAAGAACAACAGTTAAGAATAGAGTAAAACTACCTAAGCATGATATGACTAGTGGCAAATAAGAGGAAATCAATCAGAACAGGTAGGCATGCTTACTCTTAGGCTATCTACTCAATTAATATAGGAAAACAGTAATATATGAATGGAAATGAACGATTTCATGGGAGTAAAAATAGGATTTTAGCAACAATGACCCGTGTACGCACTCGTCACCTTGCGTACATGACGTCCACATCCAAAATCAATATAAAAATTCCTAAGGGAAAGTTCCCAACACAGAATTAGGCAAGCCACTTACCTAGACTGCGCTAATCAACTCAATACCAAGCTCTTGCCATGAGTATCTGACTCCGGGTGGCCCAAATCTATTCATATCGATTGCATGGTGTAAATATCATTTCAAGGGAACAAAATAACTAATTATCTATAAGATAATACGAAAAATTAGGAAATTCTCCCGGGACCACGTCTCGGAATCGAGTAAAATTTATATTTCCCGAACACCCATTCGCTCATGAACCCAATCGAACAAGAATCAACAGAATCTGACGTCTAAATCTCCCTAAATCCTCAGATTCTACTTGGGAAGATTTCATCCCATTTCCATGGTTTTACATCTAATTTCCTTGATTAGATTGAGGAAAATGATAGAGATTAATGATATATAAAATGATTAAGGTTAGAAAATGTTACCTATGATCCTCCTCTTCAAACCTCACTGAAAATCGCCAAGTTCCGAGCTCATAATCGATTTTGGAATTATGAAATTCAAACCCTCAGATTTTTGGTATAAACTGTCCAGACATTTTGCACCTGCGACACTGGATCGCACCTGCGGTGCCGCACCTGCGGAAACCCAATCGCAGGTGCGGAAATTCATTAAGTGGCCTTGGGTCGCACCTGAGGCACCCCTTTCGCACCGATGTGCCCGCACCTACGGAAATACCATCGCAGGTGCGGAAATTCCTTTAATGTCCTGGGGTCGCACCTGCGGCTCCCCTTTCGCACCTGCGGAAATACCATCGCAGGTGCGAGGCACCAGAACCAGAATGGTTCAGCTGTTCTCAATTTCACAAAACTCACCCGTTGGGTATCTGAAATAACCCGAGGCCCCTGGGACCTCAACCAAACCTACTAACTGACCCTAGTATATTGTTCAAACTTGGTCGAGCCTTAAAAACACATCTCATAACATCAATATCATCAATTATGCATAGATTCAAGCCTAGGAACTTAGGAAATTTCTAGAATTCACATCTGACGCCGAAACACGTCTAAACGCATCCGAATGACCTCAAATTTTGCACACAGGTCATAAACGACATTACAGACCTGCTGTCGCTTTCGAAAATCCATTCCGAGTCCGATATCAAAATCTCACCTATCGGCCAAAATCGCCGAAATTCTAACCTTCGCCAATTCAAGCCTAAATCTGCTACCGACCTCGAAAACACATTTCGAGCATGCTCCGAACGCCAAAATCACCCAACGGAGCTAACGGAGTCGACGAAATTCCATTCTGGGTCTTTCTTCACACGGCTCTAGCTACGGCCAAAAATGTCTAAAGCTAAATTCCACATTTATGGACTATGTGTCCAAAATCACCCCGAATTTCATCACTCAACGCTCTGACAAGTTCCAATAACTAAATAGAAATGGGAGAAATGTTAAATAGGGGATCGAGGCACTAATTCTTAAAACGATCGACCCGGTCGTTACAAAAGTCTTTGTACTCTAAGCCCGTAAACTCTTCCTTTGGATACACCACCTGCTACATCCGTCTGTATTGAAGTCATATCATCGGGTGATGGTTGGATTGGGATACTATCATCAGAAGTAGGATGCATCTGACACCATTCATCCAAGATTCTATGATATCTATCCTGAAATAAAAGTAATAAGGATTATATAAATAAATCAATATCAAAGTGAAAATAGTCTTAAAGTTATGATCTTACATATTGTTCCAATGCACGTGTCTCAACCCATCCTTCTCTTGAACCGTCTTTCTTCTTTTTCTTATGTGTCTCCGCAAAGATCTCAGCATGAGACACTGGTCCCCCTTTTAAATTTTCCTGCAAAATTAATAGGATATATAATTTCATTTGCTATTAATACTACAATTGTTCTGAGCTTCATACAATGAACTTGTAATCATTTTTTTTTGCTTTCTTCTCGAAGACATCTTTTATTTCATTGTAATATCGTTGCTCCACACACACTTAGTCTGAAAAATAATTAAATAAAGTAGAGTGAAATTGGGTATTTGATATATAATTTAAAAATAAGATTTATACATACTCTAAACTGATTCCACATTGTATCTCTGATATGATATGAAATGTCTTTCCATCTACTCTAAGCATCATCGTAAAGTGGCTTAATAGACTTTGTAACCATATGCACGACAGTAAATGAAGGGAAACCCTGCACTAAAATTAACATATGTAAAATGTATATTCAACAGAATAAAAATAAACATAAGGATTACTTAGCCATCTTGCTCATCATGAATGATAATCAGCCTACTATATGCATCATATTGTGGAGTCTCTTTATCACTTCGACCCCGAGAAGCTGCTGGTGTAGCACTACCAATGGATGGTGATATTGGTGTGCCGGAGACTCCAATATTTAACCTAGATACACTAGGTGTGCTTGACGCCTGAGATGCAGCTGGAGTCGATGAAGTAGGCAGTGCTGAGGAGCTACCTTGTTGACTAAAATGAAAACTGGAAGAAGAATTTACATTTGGTGTGGGAACAAAATTACGGTTAGAGCTAGAGTTCATGCCAACTGTAAACACGGAAATGTGGACAAGCCCAGGTGTGGGCATAAAAAATGTAGGTGGCAACGAAGTTGACTGAGGAGGAAAAGTAGGAGGAGGCCCCATATGTGGATGAGTGTGACCTGCAGTTGGAGATTTTAATTGAGTCCCCTTAACCTTACGTCGTCGACGATCGCTACCCCCGAATGCCATTTACGTAATATAAGCATAGTAAAAAACATAAAGCAAATCTTCAACATATTATATGTATAAGAAATAATACAAAACATAAAGAATTAGATGATTAGGAAAAAACATAAAAACATAAAGAGATAAAATCTTCAACATATTAGAAGATTAAGAAAAAAAACATAAAAATCCTAAAGGAATAATAAAAACATAAAGTTATTTCTCAATAAATTAAATGATTAAGGAAAAACATAAAACTAAGGAAATAATAAGCACATAAAGTAATTTTCAACAAATTAGGTGATTAAGGAATAACATAAAACCTAACAAAATAATAAAAACATAAAGTAATTCTTCAACATATTAGATAATTAAGGAAAATTATAAAATCTAAAGAGATAATAAAAACCTAACAAGTCAATCATCTTCGCTTGACTCATATTCATTATTAGATTCTTCATCATCGCTTATTCCATTTTCATCAAGAAATTCTTCCCCGTCGCTTGTTTCATTTCCATCAGGTAATTCTTCCTCATTGCATGTTTCATATTCATTGGCTGGGTCTTCCTCCTCATTTTCCCTGGATGCTCCTTCCACATCATCATTTAAATTTGATCTAAGGACAGAAATATCAAATTCTTCATAGATGCCTTCACTATGGTGCAATTCTACTGCTAATTCATCATTTACTAATGCTTCAACACTTGAAATGTCATTTTAGTTACATCCAAAACATCCTCGACTTCCACTCTACCGACAGGTTTTGTTTTAATAACCACCCTCCATGTTGACTTATTCTTGCACAAAGGATAAGGAGCGTAATACACTTGTTTCACATTTTGCACAATGATAAATGGATCATAGAATTGATAATACCCCGTGTGCTTAATTTCAACTATTTTGTACTGAGGGTGCACCTTCGTACCTCTATTTGGTGTTGGATCATACCGCTTGCACCAAAAGAGTACCAACTTTTTCTTTGGCCAACCAACACTGTACTCGAGTTATAAAATCTCTTGAACCACACCATAATAATCAACACCTCCCTCACCTTTCACCCACACCCACTATTATTGGTTTTCTTTCCCTTAGACCATTCTTCTGTATGGAACTTGTACCCATTAACACAATACCTAGACATATTTCTGACTCTAGGATCAGGTCCTTAAGCTATATCATGCAGAAATTGATCATTTACGCCATTAACTGGATTATGAACCTATATAGAATTAGAGAAAAATTAGAATTTTAAAATACATGTAATTAATTTGCAATTAACAAAAACCGTGTTAAATATTAAGTAACACTTGTAAATTCTATAAACCACTTTGAAAACCTAGGATAAACAGCATTCTGCCCATATGTATTGTGCCGACCCAAAGGATCATCACCTGTTTTATTACCCATTCCGTACTTTCGAGTCCTTGGAAACCTTATTTAGGGTTGCCTCAATTTACGTGCGCAGTCCGGGCACGTAGCCGGAAAGCTTAAATATGAAATTTTGTGAAAAATGCTAAGTTTTGATATTAAAATGAATAAATTTGACTTCGTTCACCATTTTAGGGTAAACGGACCCGGACCCGTGAATTAACGATCCCAAAGGGTCCATAGGAAAATATGGGACTTGGGCGTATGCCCGGAATCGAATTCCGAGGTCCCAAGCCCGAGAAATGAATTTCTGAGTAAAATTGTTTTCTGAAAATACTTAAGGAGTTTGAAAGTGAAATCTGATTAGAAAGTGATGGTATCGGGCCCGTATTTTGGTTCCGGCACCCGGTACATGTCTTATATATGGTTTAAGTCCTTTCTGTAAAGTTTGGTTGAAAATGGATTTCGTTTGGCGTGTTTCGGACTTAAAATGGAAAATTTGATGTTTTATGAAAATTTGATAGAATTCATGGATTTTATGGCTTAATTCGATGAATATGATGTTGTTTTGGCAATTTGATCACACGGATAAGTTCATAGGATATTTTTGAGGTAGTGTGTATATTTGGTTTGGAGCCCTGAGGGCTCGGGTGAGTTTTGGATAGGCCAAGGACTTCATTTTTGGACTTGGAAATCTGCTGGCGTGGCTGTTCTGCAGGCCTTCGCAATTGCGACCAAGGCCATCGCAAATGCGAAGGCATTGCTAGGCAGGCATGATCGCAATTGCGGCCAATGCCCTCGCAAATGCGAAGGTATGCCTGGGAAGGCAGGTTCGCAAATGCGAACAAATTGCTTGCAAATGCGAAGCCTCCCCTACTGCTCAGTGTTCAGAAATACGAACTATATATCGCATTTACCAGGTCAGGGGTATTCGCAATTGTGAACCCCTGTTCGCATTTGTGAAGCAAACCAGTGGCCTGCAATGCACTTAAGCCGAATTTTTGACTCCATTTTCATATTTTCTCAAACTCAAACTCACTTGGGCGATTTTTCCAACAACAAGACTTCTTCCAAATCAATTGTAAGTTGGTTTTTACTCAACTCTTTCAATCATTAAAATCATTTAACATGTTTTCAACTTAAAATCAAAGATTTCCATGGGTGAAATTGGGTGTTTTGGGTAGGACTTAGGTTTTTTCTAAAATTGGGGTTTGAGTGGGTGATTGACCTTCGATTTGAGAGATTTTTATATGGATGGACTCGTGAGAGTACGAGGGTTCTGAAAATGTAAAATTTATTCGATTCCGAAGTGCTGGCCTTAGGGGCATTTTGGTCATTTCACCTAATTTCGCGTCGTAACCTTGAATTGAGCAGTATAATCAGTTGCATGAGATGTTATTTATGATATGTAATTGAATTGTATAGATTTGGGCCATTTGGAGTCTGATACTCGTGGAAAACGTGTGATTTCAAGTTGATTTTGAGCCGGTTCGAGGTAAGTGGCTTGTC
Source organism: Nicotiana paniculata (assembly GCA_005239505.1). Classification (NCBI taxonomy): domain Eukaryota; kingdom Viridiplantae; phylum Streptophyta; class Magnoliopsida; order Solanales; family Solanaceae; genus Nicotiana; species Nicotiana paniculata. The sequence continues at coordinate 44,980 of ML333547.1, forward strand.
TAACTTTGTGTGGGGGACCTTTCCCCTTAGGATGTGATGTTTGGTAATTGAATGCCTTGTACGTGAGGTGACGAGCGCGTACTTGTGAAAATTATTGTAAATCCGATTTTACTTTAAATATTTAGACTGAGTTCCTTTCTTACCTGTTTTATTCTACTTGCAATCATAGTCTATGTTAGCTTAGAAAGGCATGCCTAGCTGCCCCAATTTACCTATTTGTTTAAATTGCTTTAAATTGTACTACGTGAAGTACGTTGGTCTGCAATTACTTGTTGCCTTGTATTTTTGCACTTTAAATCTGAATGTCTTCTTGTTGTGGTTGCATATTTACTTTGGGACTACGGGACGGTATCCCGGGAGATTCCCCTGCTTATTTACTTTGGGACTACGGGATGGTATCCCGGGATATTCTCCTGCTTATTTACTTTTGGACTACGGGACGGTATCCCCGGAGATTCCCCTGCTTATATACTTTGGGACTACGGGACGATATCCCGGGAGATCCTTCGAATATATATATATGATGGACTACAGGACGGTATCCCGGGAGATCCTTCGGATATATATATGATGGACTACGGAACGGTATCCCGGGAGATCCTTCGGGTATACATATGATGGACTACGGGACAGTATCCCGGGAGATCCTTCAAATGTACATATGATGGAATACGGGACGGTATCCCGGGAGATCCTTCGGATATATATATGATGGACTACGGGATGGTATCCCGGGAGATACTTCGGATATACATATGATGGACTACGGGAAGGTATCCCAGGATATCCTTCGGATATACATAGGATGGACTACGGGACGGTATCCCGGGAGATTCACCGGTTAGTTGAGAAAAGGACTACAGGACGGTATCCTGGGAGATCCTTATTGTTACCATTGTTATTATGCTGTACATATTCTGGGTTGACCCTGTTCTTGTGTTTAGTTATTGTATTGTTTGACCTGTCTTATTTCACTGCTGTACTCATTATTACCGCCTGTTTTCATACTATAAAATCCAATTATATTGTTTGACCTCAGTAGGGCCCTGACCTTCCTCGTCACTACCCGACCGAGGTTAGTCTTGGCACTTACTGAGTACCGCTGTGGTGTACTCATGCCCTTTCCTGCGCATGTTTTTCATGTGCAGATCCAGGTACCTCCACTCAGGCGCACTATCCCCTAGGTTGAGAGATACAACAGAGACTTCGAGGTATATCTGCCGCGTCCACAGACCAGGAGTCTCCATCTTATTCCAAATTTTGTGAAAAGTTTATCCTTCGTTACAGTTGTATAGATATTCTGGAGTTAGAGCAGTGTATTATATTCTGTTAGCCTGTGGTACCCGTGGGTTTTCGGGTTTTGAGGTGATGTTATAGACTTCCGTATTATTTTGAGATGTATACGCCAGATGGCATTTATATACAGTCTTCCTTTAGATTGTTCAACTTTCTTTTACTTAATTATTTTCGCAAGTTATGTTGATATTTCGCACTTCTAGGCTTGCCTAGTTATAGGAACTAGGTGCCGTCACGACATGTTCACGAAGGGCGAACTGGGGTCATGACAAGTTGGTACCAGAGCTCTAGGTTCATAGGAGTCACGGAACACAGGCCGGTTTATTAGAATCTCGCTGATCGGTACGGAGACGTCTGTACTTATCTACGAGAGGCTATGTAACTGTTTAGGAAAAATCTTCACTTCATTGAATTCCTTGTCGTGCAATATCTTTTGACATCAATTCTAATCTGTTTTCCATTCTCTCACTGATGGTGAGGTCACGTGCTACTCGGGACGATCAAGCACCCATGCCCCCTACTGTAGCCGTCAGAGGTCGGGGCCGAGGTAGAGGCCGAGGACGCGCACGTAGTGCGACGAGAGCACCTCTGCGAATTTCCGCTGAGGTACCACCAGCAGCTCCAACCGGAGTCCAGGCACCTGACACACCTACAACTACTACTACTCCATTCCTTCAGGAGAGTTTGGCACAACTCCTGAGCATGTTTGGTACATTGATTGAGGGGGGATCGATTCGGGTTGTACCTACTACTTCACTGATCGAGGGAGGGACCCAAGCTCCCACCGCCCCCACTCCAGAGAAACGAGTTCCCATTGGACAGGTTCCAGGTGTCATGGCAACATAGTATGTGGTCCCAAATCAGCGGGTGGTAAGGACCTCTCGCCGATTAGGGGACATGTGGGTCCAGGAGAGAGAGGACAGACGAGGTCAGGAAAGAGAGTACAGAGTAGTGAGTAGACCTCGTAGATTGGGGAGACCCATTGGCCCTTATTTTGGAGGAAGAGTACGGCATGGTAGAGGTCTTATGGGCCAGCCAGCTCAGCTTGCATCTCAGATTTTACACCGGGTTTCAGGTGTTCAGGGGTCTTGGAGTACCCGTACTGCACAGTTTCCACCCCCACATCGGCCGCGAGGTTTCTTCGAGTGTGGTGACATATGCCATGTGGTGAGGCATTGCCCTAGACTCAGGAGGAGTGCACCTCCACAGACTTTTCGGCCACAGCGTGCCCCGCAGAGTTCTCAGGCTATGGTTACAGCCCCAGTTGTTACCCATCTACCCTTGCCGAGGCTGTTGCCTCCGATTCTGTCATCACAGGTATTGTCATGGTTTGTTATAGAGGTGTACCGATTCTATTCGATCTAGTCTCTGAATATCCTTATGTGCCTTTTTATTTTTTCTCCGCATTTGAGTGTACCTCGGGATTTCCTTGAGTTTTCCTGTTTATGTTTCTACTCCGATGGGAGATTCTCTTGTTGTAGATCGCGTTTATCGGTCGTGTTTGGTTACTATTTGTGGTTTTGAGACCAGTGCAAATTTATTGTTACTCGATATGGTGGATTTTGATATTATCTTGGGCATGGATTAGTTGTCGACCCATTGTGCTATTCTTGATTGTCACGCCAAGACCTTGACGCTGGCTATGCCAGGCGTTCCACGTGTTGAGTGGAGTGGTACTTTATATCACACTCCCAGTAGAGTTATCTCTTTTCTTAGAGCTCAGCGTATGGTTGAGAAGCGATGTGCCGCATATTTGGATTATGTGAGAGATGTCAGTGTTGATACCCCTTCTGTTGATTTAGTTCCAGTGGTATGGGATTATCCCGATGTGTTTCCATATGATCTTCCGGGCATGCCTCCCAATAGAGACATTGATTTTGGCATTGACTTGTTGCCGGGCACTCAGCCCATTTCCATTCCTCCTTACCGTATGGCTCCTCCTGAGTTGAAGGATCAGTTACAAGAATTGCTTGATAAGGGTTTTATTCGAGCTAGTGTTTCACCTTGGGGTGCTCCTGTCTTATTTGTGAAAAAGAAATATGGTTCCATGCGCATGTGTATTGATTATCGCTAGTTGAATAGGGCTACAGTAAAGAACCGTTATCCCTTGCCTCATATTGATGATATATTTGACCAGCTTTAGGGCGCACATGTATTTTCTAAGATTGATTTGCGCTCAGGTTACCATCAGTTGAAGATTCGGGAGCCGGATATCCCGAAGACTGCTTTTAGGACTCGGTATGGCCATTACGAGTTTCTAGTTATGTCTTTCGGGCTGACTAATGCCCCCGCAGCATTTATGCATTTGATGCACAGTGTGTTCAGGCCATATCTCGACTCGTTCGTCATTGTTTTCATAGATGATATTCTTGTTTACTCCCAGAGTCGGGAAGATCATGAGCAGCAACTGAGGACAGTGCTTCAGACCTTGAGAGAGAGGAAGTTGTATGCAAAGTTCTCAAAATGTGAGTTCTGGTTGAGTTATGTGGCATTCTTAGGCCACGTGGTATCGAGTGAGGGCATTCGGGTGGATCCGAAGAAGGTAGAGGCCGTGCAGAGTTGGCCCAGGACGTCCTCAGTTATAGAGATTCGCAGTTTCCTTGGCTTGGCTGGCGTCATTATTTATACGGTGTGCCTTGTGAGATTTATTCAGACCACCAGAGTTTGTATCACATATTCACGCAGAAGGATCTAAATTTGCGCCAGCATAGATGGTTAGAGTTGTTAAACAACTTTGACATCACTATACTATACCACCCGGGGAAGGCCAATGTAGTGGCCGACGCTTTGAGTCGTCGGGTGGAGAGTTTGGGGAGTTTGGCATACCTTCATGCAGCTGAGAGGCCTTTAGCCTTAGATGTTCAGTTCGTGAGATTGGATCTTTCTAAGCCTTGCCGGGTATTGGCTTGTGTGGTTTATCGGTCTTCCTTATTAGATCGTATCAGGGAGCGGAAGTACGATGATCCTTATTTACTTGTCCTCAAGGACACGGTCCAGCATGGGGATGCTAGAGATGTGACCATTGGAGATGACAGGGTATTGAGGATGCAGGGTCGGATTTGTGTGCCCAATGTTGATGGGCTTCGGGAGTTGATTTTGGCAGAGGCCCATAGTTCGCCGTATTCCATCTATCCGGGTACTACGAAGATGTATCAGGATTTGAGGCAGCAATATTGGTGCAAAGAATGAAGAAGGATATAGCAGAGTTTGTAGCCAAGTGCCTCAACTGTCAGCAGGTCAAATGTGAGCATCAGAGACCGGGAGGGTTACTTCAGCAGATTGAGTTTCAAGAGTGGAAGTGGGAGCGGATCACCATGGACTTTGTGGTTGGACTTCCTCGGACTTTGAGGAAGCATGATGCTATTTGGGTGATTGTGGATCGGCTGACCAAATCAGCCCATTTCATTCCGGTACTGACTACTTATTCATCAGAGCGATTGACAGAGATTTATATTCGGGAGATCGTTCTTCTGCATGGTATTCCAATTGCTATTATTTCAGACAGAGGTACTCAGTTCATTTCACGGTTCGGGGAGCCGTTCAACAGGAGTTAGGTACCAGGGTGGAGTTGAGCACATCATTTCACCCCCAGACGAACGGACAGTCCGAGCGCACTATTCAGATTCTTGAGGATATGCTCCGTGCGTGTGTGATTGAGTTTGGAGGGTCATGGGATCTTTTCTTTCCATTGGCAGAGTTTTCTTACAACAACAGTTATCAATCCAGCATTCAGATAGTACCGTATGAGGCTTTATATGGTAGGCGGTGTCGATCTCCGGTGGGTTGGTTCGAGCCGGGTGAGGCCAGGCTATTGGGCACAGTTGGTTCAGGATGCATTAGAGAAGGTCAAGGTGATTAAGGATAAACTCCGTACAGCCCAGTCCAGACAGAAGAGTTACGCGGACCAGAAGGTTTGTGATGTCTCATATATGGTCGGAGAGCGGGTTCTGCTTCGGGTTTCACCTTCACCTATGAAGGGCGTTATGAGATTTAGGAAGAAAGGGAAGTTGAGTCTGAGGTTTATTGGCCCTTTCGAGATATTGACGCATGTTGGGGAGGTTGCTTATGAGCTTGCCTTACCTCCCAGCTTGGCAAGAGTTCATCCGGTATTTCATGTTTCGATGCTCAGGAGGTATCACGGTGACCCATCACACGTGTTGGATTTCAGTTCAGTCCAGTTGGACAAGGACTTATCTTATAAGGAGGAGCCGGTAGCTATTCAAGACCGGTAGGTTTGACAGTTGAGATCCAAGAGTTTCCCTTCTATTCGTGATCAGTGGAGAGGTCAGCCTCCTAAGGCATCGACCCGGGAGTCCGACTCCGATATGTGCAGTCGTTACCCTCATTTATTTTCAACTCAGGTACTTCCTTCTTCTGTTCGTTCGAGGATGAACGGTTGTTTTAGAGGTGGAGAATGTGACGACCCTTTGGGTTACCATTTCCGTACTTTCGAGTCCTTGGAAACCTCATTTAGGGTTGCCTCGATTTGCGTGCGCAGTCAGGGGGGTGTAGCCGGAAAGCTTAAATATGAAATTTTGTGAAAATGCTAAGTTTTGATATTAAAATGAATAAATTTGACTTCGGTTAAAATTTTTGGGTAAACGGACCAGAACCCGTGAATTGACGGTCCCGGAGGGTTTGTAGGAAAATATAGGACTTGGGCGTATGCCCGGAATCGAATTCCGAGGTCCCAAGCCCGAGAAATGAATTTTTTTGTAAAATTGTTTCTGAAAATACTTAAGGAGTTTGAAAGTGAAATCTGATTAGAAAGTGATGGTATTGGGCCCGTATTTTGGTTCCGGCGCCCGGTACAGGTCTTATATATGGTTTAAGTCCTTTCTGTAAAGTTTGGTTGAAAACGGATTTCGTTTGGCGTGTTTCGGACTTACAATGGAAATTTGAGTTTTTATGAAAATTTGATAGAATTCATGGATTTTATGGCTTAATTCGATGAATATGATGTTGTTTTGACGATTTGATTGCACGGATAAGTTCATAGGATGTTTTTAAGGTAGTGTGTATATTTGGTTTGGAGCCCCGAGGGCTTGGGTGAGTTTTGGATAGGCCACGGACTTCATTTTTTGACTTGAAAATCTGCTGGTGTGGCTGTTCTGCAGGACTTCGCAATTGCGACCAAGGCTATCGCAAATGCGAAGGCATTGCTGGACAGGCATGATCGCAATTACGACCAATTCCATCGCAAATGCGAAGGTATGCCTGGGCAAGCATGTTCGCAAATGCGAAGTAATTGCTCGCAAATGTGAAGCCTCCTCTTCTGCTTAGTGTTTGCAAATATGAACTATAATTTGATTTACCAGTTCAGGTTTATTCGCAATTGCAAACCCCTGTTCGCATTTGCGAAGAAAACCAGTGGCCTGCAATGCACTTAAGCCGAACTTTTGACTCCATTTTCATATTTTCTCAAACTCAAACTCACTTGGGCGATTTTTCCAAGAATAAGAATTCTTCCAAATCAATAAGTTGGTTTTTACTCAACTCTTTCAATCATTAACATCATTTAACATGTTTTCAACTTAAAATCAAAGATTTCCATGGGTGAAATTGGGTGTTTTGGGTAGGACTTAGGTTTTTTCTAAAACTGGGGTTTGAGTGGGTGATTGACTTCCGATTAGAGAGATTTTTATATGGATGGACTAGCGAGAGTAAGAGGATTCTTAAAATGTAAAATTTATCCGATTCCGAGGTACTGGTATGAGGGGCATTTTGGTCATTTCACCTAATTTCGAACCATAACCTTGAATTGAACAGTATAATCAGTTGCATGAGATGTTATTTACGATATGTAATTGAATTGTATATATTTGGGCCATTTGGAGTCAGATACTCGTGGCAAACGTGTGATTTTAAGTCGATTTTGAGCCGGTTCGAGGTAAGTGGCTTGTCTAACTTTGTGTGGGGGATCTTTCCCCTTAGGATGTGATGTTTGGTGATTGAATGCCTTGTACGTGAGGTGACGAGCGCGTACTTGTGAAAATTGTTGTAAACCCGATTTTACTTTAAATATTTAAACTGAGTTCCTTTCTTACCTGTTTTATTCTACTTGCATTCATAGTATATGTTAGCTTAGAAACGCATGCCTAGCTGCCCCAATTTACCTATTTGCTTAAATTGCTTTAAATTGTACTATGTGAAGTACGTTGGGCTAGAATTGCTTGTTGCCTTGTATTTTTGCACTTTAAATCTGAATGTCTTCTTGTTGTGGCTGCATATTTACTTTGGAACTACGGGATGGTATTCCAGGAGATTCCTCTGCTTATTTACTTTGGGACCACGGGACGGTATCCCGGGAGATTCCCCTGCTTATTTACTTTGGGACTACGGGACGGTATCCTAGGAGATTCCCTTGCTTATTTACTTTGGGACTACGGGACGGTATCCCGGGAAATCCTTCGGATATATATATATATGATGGACAACGGAACAGTATCTCGGGAGATCCTTCGGATATACATATGATGGACTACGGGATGGTATCCCGGGAGATCCTTCGGATATATATATATGATGGACTACGGAACGGTATCCCGGGAGACCCTTCGGATATACATATGATGGACTACAGGAAGGTATCCTGGGAGATCCTTCAGATATACATATGATAGAATACGGGACGGTATCCCGGGAGATCCTTCGGATATACATATGATGGAGTACGGGACGGTATCCCGGGAGATCCTTCGGATATACATATGATGGACTACGGGACGGTATCCTGGGATATCCTTCGGATATACATATGATGGACTAAGGGACGGTATCCCGGGAGATCCACCGGACAGTTGAGAAAAGGACTACAGGACGGTATCCTGGGAGATCCTCATTGTTACCATTGTTATTATGCTGTACATATTTCGGGTTTACCCTATTCTTGTGTTTAGTTATTTTATTGTTTGACCTGTCTTATTTCAGTGTTGTACTCATTATTACCGCCTATTTTCATACTGTAAATTCCTATTATATTGTTTGTCTTCAGTAGGGGCCTAACTTTCCTCGTCACTACCCGACCGAGGTTAGCCTTGGCACTTACTGAGTACCGCTGTGGTGTACTCATGCCCTTTCCTGCGCATATTTTTCATGTGCAGATCCAGGTACCTCCACTCAGGCGCACTATCCCCGAGGTTGAGAGATAAAGCAGAGACTTCGAGGTATATCTGCCGCGTCCGCAAACCAGGAGTCTCCATCTTATTCCAGCTTTTGTGAAAAATTTATCCTTTCTTACAGTTGTATAGATATTTTGGAGTTAGAGCAGTGTATTATATTCTGTTAGCCTGTGGTTCCCGTGAGTTTTCGGGTTTTGGGGTGATGTTGTATACTTCCGTATTATTTTGAGTTGTATACGCCAAGTGGAATTTATATACAGTCTTCCTTTTGATTGTTCAGCTTTCTTTTACTTAATTATTTCCGCAAGTTATGTTAATATTCCGCACTTCTAGGCTTGCCTAGTTATAGGAACTAGGTGTCGTCACGACATGTTCACGAAGGGCGAACAGGGGTCATGACAAGTTAGTATCAGAGCTCTAGGTTCATAGGAGTCATGGAACACATGCCGGTTTATTAGAGTCTCGCTGATCGGTATGGAGACGTTTGTACTTATCTACGAGAGGCTATGTAACTGTTTAGGAAAAATCGTCACTTGATTGAATTCCTTGTCGTGCAATATCTTTTGACATCAATTCTAAATTTCTGTTTTCCATTCTCTCACTGATGGTGAGGACACGTGCTACTCGGGACGATTAGGCACATGTGCCCCCTACTACAACTGTCAGAGGCCGGTGTCGAGGTAGAGATCGAGGACGCGCACGTAGTGCGGCGAGAGCACCTGCGTGAGCTGCCACCGAGGTACCACCAGCAGATTCAGCCGGAGTCCAGGCACCTAGCACACCTACAACTACTATTACTCCAGCCCTTTAGGAGACTTTTGGTGAAATTCCTGAGCATGTTTGGTACATTGATTCAGGAGGGATTGATTCGGGTTGTACTGACTACTTCACTGATCAGGGGAGGGACCCAGGATCCCGCCGCCCCCACTCCAGAGTAGCAAATTCCCATTGGTCAGGTTCCAGGTGTCATGGCGACACAGTATATGATCCTAGTTCAGCGGGTGGTAAGGACCTCTCACCGAGTAGGGGACATATGGGTCTAGGAGAGAGAGGACAGACGAGGTCAGGAGGGAGAGTACAGAGGAGTGAGTAGACCTCGTAGATTAGGGAGACCCACTGGACCTTAGTTTGGAGGAAGAGTACGGCATGGTAGAGGTTTTGTAGGCCAGCCAGCTCAGTTTGCATCTCAGATTTTACACCGAGTTTCACGTGTTCAGGGGTCTCGGAGTACCCGTACTACACATTTTACACCCCCACATCGGCCGCGAGGTTGCTTAGAGTGTGTTGACATACCCCATGTGGTGAGGTATTTCCCTAGACTCGGGAAGAGTTCACCTCCACAGGCTATTCAGCCACAGCGTGCCCCGCAGAGTTCTCAGGCTATGGTTACAGCCCCAGTTGTTACCCCACCTACCCTTGCCAAGGCTGTTGCCTCCGATTCTGTCATAACAGGTATTTTCATGGTTTGTTATAGAGGTTTACCTATTCTATTCGATCTAGGCTCCGAATATCCTTATGTGCCTTTTTATTTTTGCTCCGCATTTGAGTGTACCTCGGGATTTCCTTGAGTTTTCCTGTTTATGTTTCTAATCCTATGGGAGATTCTCTTGTTGTGGACCCCATTTATCGGTCGTGTTTGATTACTATTTGTGGTTTTGTGACCAGTGCAGATTTATTGTTACTCTATATGGTGGATTTTGATATTATCTTGGGCATGGACTGTTTGTCGCCCCATTGTGCTATTCTTGATTGTCACGCCAAGACCGTGACGCTGTCTATGCCAGGTGTTCCGGGTGTTGAGTGGAGTGGTACTTTATATCACAATCCTAGTAGAGTTATCTCTTTTCTTAGAGCTCAGCGTATGGTTGAGAAGCGGTGTGCCACATATTTGTCTTATGTGAGAGATGTCAGTGTTGATACCCCTTCTGTTGATTCAGTTCCAGTGGTACGGGATTATCCCGATGTGTTTCCAGCTGATCTTCCGGGCATGCCACCCAATAGAGACATTGATTTTGGCATTGACTTGTTGCTGGGCACTCAGCCCATTTCCATTCCTCCTTACCGTATGGCTCCTCCTGAGTTGAAGGAGTTGAAGGATCAGTTACAAGAATTTCTTGATAAGGGTTTTATTCAAGCCAGTGTTTCACCTTGGGGTGCTCCTGTCTTATTTGTGAAAACGAAAGATGGTTCTATGCGCATGTGTATTGATTATCGCCAGTTGAATAGGGTTACAATAAAGAACCTTTATCCCTTGCCTCGTATTGATGATCTATTTGACCAGCTTCAGCGCGCACATGTATTTTCTAAGATTGATTTGCGCTCAGTTTACCATCAGTTGAAGATTCGGGAGCCGGATATCCCGAAGTCTGCTTTCAGGACTCGGTATGGCCATTACGAGTTTCTAGTTATGTCTTTCGGGCTAACTAATGCCCCCGCAACATTTATGCATTTGATGCACATTGTGTTCAAGCCATATCTCGACTCGTTCGTCATTGTTTTCATAGATTATATTCTTGTTTACTCCCGGAGTCGGGAAGATCATGAGCAGCACCTGAGGACAGTGCTTCAGACCTTGAGAGAGAGGAAGTTGTATGCAAAGTTCTCAAAATGTGAGTTCTGGTTGAGTTCTGTGGCATTCTTAGGCCACGTGGTATCGAGTGAGGGCATTCGAGTGGATCCGAAGAAGGTAGAGGCCGTGCAGAGTTGGCCCAGGCCGTCCTCAGTTACAGAGATTCGCAGTTTCCTTGGCTTGGCGGGTTACTACCGCCGTTTTGTGGAGGGATTTTCATCGATTGCAGCTCCTATGACTAGATTGACCCAGAAGGGTGCTCCATTTGAGTGGACAGAGGAGTGTGAGGTGAGCTTTCAGAAGCTCAAGACAGCTTTGACTACAGCCCCAATCTTGATATTGCCTACTGGTTCGGGGTCTTATATAGTTTATTGTGATGCCTCGCAAGTTGGCCTTGGAGCGGTGTTGATGCAGGATGGTAGGGTGATTGCCTACGCATCAAGACAGTTGAAGATACATGAGAAGAATTACCCTGTCCATGACCTTGACTTAGCTGCCATTGTTCACGCCTTGAAGATGTGGCGTCATTATTTGTACGGTGTGCCTTGTGAGATTTATTCTGACCACCAGAGTTTGTAGTACATATTCAGGCATAAGGATCTAAATTTGCGCCAGCGTAGATTGTTAGAGTTGCAGAAGGACTATGACATCACTATACTATACCTCCTGGGGAAGGCCAATGTAGTGGCCGACACTTTGAGTCTCCGGGCGGAGAGTTTGGGGAGTTTGGCATACCTTCATGTAGCTGAGAGGCCTTTAGCCTTAGATGTTCAGTTCGTGAGATTGGATCTTTCTGAGCCTTGCCGGGTATTGGCTTGTGTGGTTTCTCGGTCTTCCTTATTCGATCGTATCAGGGAGCGGCAGTACGATGATCCTCATTTACTTGTCCTCAAGGACACGGTCCAGCACACGGATGCCAGAGATGTGACCATTGGAGATGAAGGGGTATTGAGGATGCAGGGTCGGATTTGTGTGCCCAATGTTGATGGGCTTCGGAAGTTGATTTTGGCAGAGGCCCATAGTTCGCGATATTCCATCCATCTGGGTACTGCGAAGATGTATAAGGATTTGAGGCAGCACTATTGGTGGCGAAAATGAAGAAGGATATAGCAGAGTTTGTAGCCAAGTGCCTCAACTGTCAGCAAGTCAAATGTGAGCATCAGAGACTGGGAGGGTTACTTCAGCAGATTGAGTTTCAAGAGTGGAAGTGGGAGCGAATCACCATGGACTTTGTGGTTGGACTTCCTCGGACTTTGAGGAAGCATGATGCTATTTGGGTGATTATGGATCAGCCGACCAAATCAGCCCATTTCATTCCGGTACTGACTACTTATTCATCGAAGCGGTTGGCAGAGATTTATAATCGGGAGATTATCGTCTGCATGGTATTCCAGTTGCTATTATTTCAGACAGAGGTACTCAGTTAATTTCACGGTTCTGGGGAGCCGTTCAGCAGGAGTTAGGTACCAGGGTGAAGTTGAGCACATCATTTCACCCCCAGATCTCCGGTGGGTTGATTCGAGCCGGGTGAGGCCAGGCTATTGGGCACAGTTTGGTTCAGGATGCATTAGAGAAGGTCAAGGTGATTCAGGATAGACTCCGTATAGCCCAGTCCAGACAGAAGAGTTACGCGGACCGGAAGGTTCGTGATGTCTCATATATGGTCGGAGAGCGGGTTCCGCTTCGGGTTTCACCTATAAAGGGTGTTATGAGATTTAGGAAGAACGGGAAGTTGAGTCCTAGGTTTATTGTCCCTTTCAAGATATTGAAGCGTGTTGGGGAGGTTTCTTATGAGCTTGCCTTACCTCCCAGCTTGGCAGGAGTTCATCCGGTATTTCATGTTTCGATGCTCCGGAGGTATCACGGTGACCAATCGCACGTGTTGGATTTCAGTTCAGTCTAGTTGGACAAGGACTTATCTTATGAGGAGGAGCCGGTAGCTATTCTAGACCGGCAGGTTCGGCAGTTGAGATCCAAGAGTTTCCCTTCTGTTCGTGTTCAGTGGAGAGGTCAGCCTCCTGAGGTATCAACCTGGGAGTCCGAGTCCGATATGCGCAGCCGTTACCCTCATTTATTTTCCTACTCAGGTACTTCCTTCTTCTGTCCGTTCGAGGACGAACGGTTATTTTAGAGGTGGAGAATATGACGACCTAAAGGGTCATCACCTGTTTTATTACCCATTCCGTACTTCCGAGTCCTTGGAAACCTCATTTAGGGTTTCCTGGATTTGCATGTGTAGTCCGGGCGTGTAGCCGGAAAGCTTAAATATGAAATTTTGTGAAAAATGCTAAGTTTTGATATTAAAATGAATAAATTTGACTTAGGTCAACATTTTAGGGTAAACGGACCAGGACCCGTGAATTGACGGTCCCGGAGGGTCCGTAGGAAAATATAGGACTTGAGCGTGTGCCCGGAATCGAATTCCGAGCTCCCAAGCCCGAGAAATGAATTTTTGAGTTAAATTGTTTTCTAAAAATACTTAAGGAGTTTGAAAGTGAAATCTGATTAGAAAGTGATGGTATCGAGCCCGTATTTTGGTTCCGGCGCCCGGTACAGGTCTTATATATGGTTTAAGTCTTTTCTGTAAAGTTTGGTTGAAAACGGATTTCGTTTGGCGTGTTTCGGACTTAAAATAGAAAATTTGATGTTTTATGAAAATTTGATAGAATTCATGGATTTTATGGCTTAATTCGATGAATATGATGTTGTTTTGGCGATTTGATCGCACGGATAAGTTCATAGGATGTTTTTGAGGTAGTGTGTATATTTTGTTTGGAGCCCCGAGGGCTCAGGTGAGTTTTGGATAGGCCACGGACTTCATTTTTAGACTTGGAAATCTGCTGGTGTGGCTGTTCTGCAGGCCTTCGCAATTGCGACCAAGGCCATCGCAAATGCAAAAGCATTGCTGGGCAGGCATGATTGCAATTACGACCAATGCCATCACAAATGCGAAGGTATGCCTGGGCAGGCATGTTCGCAAATGCGAACAAATTGGTCGCAAATGCAAAGCCTCCCCTTCTACTCAGTGTTCGCAAATACTAACTATAATTCTCATTTACCAGGTCAGGGGTATTCGCAATTGCAAACCCCTATTCGCATTTGTGAAGCAAAGCAGTGGCCTGCAATGCACTTAAGCCGAATTTTTGACTCCATTTTCATATTTTCTCAAACTCAAACTCACTTGGGCGATTTTTCCAACAACAAGACTTCTTCCAAATCAATTGTAAGTTGGTTTTTACTCAACTCTTTCAATCATTAAAATCATTTAACATGTTTTCAACTTAAAATCAAAGATTTCCATGGGTGAAATTGGGTGTTTTGGGTAGGACTTAGGTTTTTTCTAAAATTGGGGTTTGAGTGGGTGATTGACCTCCGATTAGAGAGATTTTTATATGGCTGGACTTGTGAGAGTACGAGGGTTCTGAAAATGTAAAATTTATCCGATTCCGAGGTGCTGGTCTGAGGGGCGTTTTGGTCATTTCACCTAATTTCGCGTCGTAACCTTGAATTGAACAGTATAATCAGTTGCATGAGATGTTAGTTATGATATGTAATTGAATTGTATAGATTTGGGCCATTTGGAGTTGGATACTCGTGGAAAACGTGTGATTTCAAGTTGATTTTGAGCCGGTTCGAGGTAAGTGGCTTGTCTAACTATAAGTGGCTTGTCTAACTATATGTGGGGGACCTTTCCCCTTAGGATGTGATGTTTGGTAATTGAATGCCTTGTACGTGAGGTGATGAGTGCGTACTTGTGAAAATTGTTGTAAATCCGATTTTACTTTAAATATTTAGACTGATTTCCTTTCTTACCTGTTTTATTCTACTTACAATCATAATCTATGTTAGCTTAGAAAGGCATGCCTAGCTGCCCCAATTTACCTATTTGCTTAAATTGCTTTAAATTGTACTATGTGAAGTATTTTGGGCTAGAATTACTTGTTGCCTTGTATTTTTGCACTTTAAATCTGAATGTCTTCTTGTTGTGGCTGCATATATTTACTTTGGGACTACGGGACGGTATCCCAGGAGATTCCCCTACTTATTTACTTTGGGACTACTGGACGGTATCCCGAGAGATTCCCCTGCTTATTTACTTTGGGACTACGGGACGGTATCCCGGGAGATTCCCCTGCTTATTTACTTTGGGACTATGGGACGGTATCCCGGGAGATTCCCCTGCTTATTTACTTTGGGACTACGGGACGGTATCCCGGGAGATTCCCCTGCTTATTTACTTTGGGACTATGGGACGGTATCCCGGGAGATTCCCCTGCTTATTTACTTTGGGACTACGGGACGGTATCCCGGGAGATTCCCCTGCTTATTTACTTTGGGACTACGGGACGGTATCCCGGGAGATCTTTCGGATATATATATGATGGACTACGGGATGGTATCCCGGGAGATCCTTCGGATATACATATGATGGACTACGGGACGGTATCCCGGGAGATCCTTGAGATCCTTCGGATATACATATGATGGACTACGGGACGGTATCCCGGGAGAGAGTGCAAATTGAGTGAATCCATCAGCACATAATCCCAACCTAATATTTCTTGATTCACTTGCAAAGTCCAGGAACACCCTATCAAAATGCTTCAATGCTTCTCCATCTGACGGGTGACATAAAACACCGGTTGGCCTTCTATGTTCATAGTGCCATCTCATATGAGGAGCAGAGCTCATTGATACATACAACCTCTTTAACCTTGGTAAAAGGGGTAAGTAATGGATCTCCTTCACTGGAAACTTCTTCTTATTAGCATTTGTAGCCTCCTTATAATGAAGTTGGTTACAAAACTTACAATTTTCTAAGGCTACATCATCCTTATAAAATAACACGCATTCTTTCTCACAACAGTCAATCCTCTCTGATGAAAGTCCTGACTTGGACACCAATTTCTTTGCAGTATAGAAATCTTTGGGTAAGTCAATTTTATTCGGATTTAGTTCGTTCATAAGCCCAATGATAGAACCCATGCCCGCTTGAGAAATAGACCTATCTGATTTGATAGTTAGAAGTCACTGCAACAGACAACTTGGAATGCATTGAGCCTTCATACAGTGGACGACTAGCTTCCTCTAGTTGTTCATAAAAGCGCTTAGCCTCATCATTTGGTTCGGATTGAGCCCTGGGAACATCTCAAAAGTATCTCTCATCATTTCATTGAATCGAGAATTTTCAAAATTATTCTCTATTTTGGGACTACCCTCACCACCAAAAGAATTATGAAAATTATGATTTTCTCCATGAACAGTCCACACATAATAATTTTCTATAAATCCATTCTTGTAAAGATGAAGTTCAACAACATCTGGTCTCAATAAATTGACACATGTGCATTTAACACAAGGGAACCTAATTGTCCCTTCAATAAGAAAATCATTTAGCGATTTCGCCTTAGCAATAAACCCCGCAACTCCTTCTATATATTCCTCACTCAATCCCGCACGATTAGAATGAATCCTATTATACATTCATCTACGATGTTCAAATTCTATCTACCTCAAGAGAAAAAACAATTGAGATATTCTTCTGAAGGTTCCTACTTTGAATAATTGTAATAACTTCAACATTTTAACTATGAATGACTCTATAAGTTTAAAATTTCACAAAAAAAAATTAGATTGATTACATTCAAAAGCATATCTACTAGTTTATAGCGAAATTAAAATTCAACAAGAGAAGTCTCACATGTCCAACTGACTAGTTAAATTTGCAACAATAATCATATTCGGAGAAAGTGCACTTAGTACTATGCTAAATACTTTAATTATTACATGGTATTATTTTATTATTTCATTCAAACTTAAAGTGAATTGAATAACATGTAAATATAAATTAATAGTTAACTCCTAGTATCAAAGTTGTAACGACCCGACCGGTCATTTTGAGCTCTAGCACGTTGTTCAGCGGTTTGAAGTCGTGCGCAGCTCCATTTCAGGTATTATGACTTGTGGGTGTGGTCGGAATTGAATTTCGGGAAGTTTAGAGTTGATTTGGAAAGAACAAATTCTCATTTCAGAAGCATTAAGTTGGAAGAATCAACTAAGATTGGAATATTGAGTAAATGACCTATGAATTAGGATTTGAAGGTTCCTACAGGTTCGTATGATGATTTCAGACTTGGGCGTATGTCCGGATCGGGTTTTGGATAACCCGGGAGAGTTTCGATGCATATTGTGGAAGTCAGCATTTTTGAAGAAATTTCCTAAGTTTGTCCTAAAGCGCATTTCAGTGATGTTGATGTCCGTTTGGGGTTCTGAGTCTGGAAATAGCTTTGTATGGTAATTATGGATTTGGGAGCGCGATCGGAAATGAATTTGGATGTCCGCAGGTCATTTTGGAGTCATTTGGCTAAAGATAGAAATCTGAAAGTTTTTGAGAAATCCAACCGGAAGTGTAAATTTTGATATCGGGGTCAGAATGTGATTCCGGAAGTTGGAGCAGGTCCGTCATGTTGAATATGACTTGTGTGCAAAATTTAAGGTCAATCGGACGTGATTTGATAGGTTTCGGCATCCGATGTAGAAGTTGGCAATTTCTAAGTTCATAAAGTTGGGATTTGAGTGCGATTCGTGGTTTTGATGTTGTTTGATGTGATTTGAGGCTTCTAGCAAGTCCGAATTATGTTTTGGAACAGGTTGGTATAATTGTATGGGGTCTCGGGTGGATTCCGGGTGGTTAGCGGATCAATATTTAAAGTTGAAGAAAGCTGAAGGTTGCTGTCATCTGGTGTGACCGCACTTGCGAGGCTTTGGCCGCAGGTGCGGAGCCACAGGTGCGGCTAAGGGCGCCGAAAGTGCAAAATTGGGATGGAGCCAAGGAGGCCACAGGTGCGGGAGATTTGGGCGCACCTGCGGAAGTGCAGGTGCGACAAGGGGACCGCAGGTACGGAAATAGGCCTAGGCAGATTGTTTTTAAGCGAGAATTTGGACATTTCTCCATCTATTTTCATATGCTATGGGAGATTTTGAGGAGCTTCAAGGAGAGGATTTTGCGAAGGATCACAAGGTAAGTAATTTCTTAACATTTTTGAATTAAATACAAGATTATTACATAGATTTGGTATGGGAAATTGAGGAAAATTTGGGAATGTTGAAGGAAACCTAGAAATTTGGTAAATTGGAATTTTGCAACGAATTTGAGGATGGAATCTAGAGTAAATTGTATATTTGAACTAGTGGAGCTATGGGTAGATTATATCTTCGAGAAATTTCAGATTTCGGGCACGTGGGCCCGAGGGCATTTTGGTCACTTCACTAAGCGGGGTTGGGAAGTTATATAATTTGGAATTGTTGTAAATATTAGAGTATATTTTCATTGGGTTGTCATTTTTTGGATAGTTTTGGGGCATTGTGCGTCCGTTTGGAGTCATCGGAAGGGCTTGGAGGCCGGTTATGGAATTTCGGAGCGAGGTAAGTCTCATTTCTAACTTTGTGAGGGGAAATTGTCCCCCTAGGTGAACTAATTAAGTATGTGTGACTATCTTCGGGGGCTACGTATGCACGAGGTGATGGGAGTCCGTGCGTAGCTACTATTATGCCATGTCCGGATAGCCTAGGACCCACTAGCATGCCTTACCTGTTGTACCTGTGATCTTGTCTGTAGTATTAGACTGCTAATATAATCGAAATTGTAATCGAATGACTAAGGAAGATTAGAGTTTATTTTCTTAATCATCTAAAAAGAGAATTGATTTTCCTTCATGGGCAATTGTATTTCCGGATAAGGTTGTATTATTAAACATTATAAAAACTTGGCAAGTGAATTTTGAAAAAGGATTTAAATACTATTCTATGGTTTTAAAATAGAAATCTATCATTTATTTAAGTATTTGTGTTCCCGACGTATTCGGGGTGGATTGTTGATTGTGCATGTCTGCATGTGACCGCTTCGCAATTTACATTCTGCAAGCGGAGTGTTCTTTCCCCCACTCTCATGCGAGCAGGCCGTACGCCACGACTGATTTAAAATGCACTTTTGGTACGGGTCGTTCGATCCTAGGCAGTGCATATACATGGTTATTATATTGAGAGGTGCACTTATGGGATGGTTCGTTCGATCCTCGGCAGTGCACATAGATGATTATTATATTGAGAGATGCAATTTTTGTACGGGCAGTTCGATCCTCGGCAGTGCATAGACATGAGTATTTTATTGAGATGTGCACTTTTGGTACGGGCCGTTCGATCCTCGGCAGTGCACAAAGTTGATTATTATGACGGCTCAGGCCGGTTTTCCTTAACTTGTATGCGCATGCTAAGTTGTTAAATGTTTTTCATGGATTTAAAAAAAGTGACAAGGTTATTTGGGGGAAAACAGAGAGGAAATTGTTTGTTTAAAATATTTGGGAGGAAAATGAGAAAGTGGTATCTGTTTGTTTATTTCTAGTATTTACTTGGATTTCAGTGCCTTTAATATATGCTGCTTTACTACCATTACATTCCTATCGTGTTCATATTATACTGTTAATTAATTTGCTGGACCCTAGTGAGTGTCTAATTCGACCTCTCGTCACTACCTCTTTGAGGTTAGGCGGGCGACTTATTGAGTACACGTTATTTTTGTACTCATGCTACATTTGCTCTGCATTTTATTGCACAGGTACTATCATAGCAATGTGGAAGATTCAGAGACTTAGGTGAGCTACATCATCCGGAGGCGATCTGCAGCTGACAAAGTCTCCCTCGTTCTGTATTTATTTTCATTTTAAATTTCCTGGTCCAATTTGTATTTCGGACAGGATTTGTGATGATTGTATAAATTCTTAGAAATTGCTCATGTACTTGTGACAACGGGTTCTGGGATGTGTTGGGATATAGTTGCGAAAGTGTAATATTTAAACCATTATTTTACTTAACAGATTTTTATTTAGTTAATATGTAATAAAGTGAAAGGAAATATTTTTCACAAATGTTTAAACCGGAATTTATTTCGATTAATTAATGATTGGATTGCTTGACAATGATGTCCGACACCATCACGACCTTATGGATTTTGGGTCGTGACAACATGGTATCAGAGCGCTAGGTTCCTGTAGGTCTCACGAGTCATGAGCAAGTCTAGTATAGTCTTGCAGATCGGTACAGAGATGTCTGTACTTATCTTCGAGAGGCTACAGGGCTGTTAGGAGTACTTCCCTTCTTGATTCCTTACCGTGCGATTTGATTCCTTTGAGGCTTATGCCTATGTTTGTTCCTACTCAATCTTACGCATCACGAAACGCTTGCTATGAATTAGGAGTTTGAGGATTTGAAATGGTGTTGCGGATGTAATTCAAGATGTTTCCATGTGTAATTGGTTGGGGCTGTTGTTATGGCTCTGCAAAAGAATAATATGTTGTTTCAGCTCAGTAGCTGTGTTTCTGAGAGCATTAAGGCTATGCTCAGGTAGTGATGATGTTTGCAATTGGTTATCGTGTGATGTTGATATGACGATAGAATATTTGTCCGTATGTTAGGGGTGATGAATGATTTGAAGGGAGGTCTTCTTAGAGTGTGATTTCGAGATTTCAGTATTTTAGTTCCGGCAGAGGAAAGGCATTGGATTATGAAAGGTCCGGTTGGGGTTGATAAAGTAGTAAGACTTGGTGTCTTCAAGTGAGGTGGGATATGCACCTGTGACGTGAAGTCGTTGTCATTGATTGAATGGAATGCGTTAAGTTTGTCGGTGTTATGGTTTTTTCGGTTGCGTGGGGTGAGAGTATTGAGAAGAAGTATTAAAGAATGCAGTTGGCAGAGTCCATGAGGTGCGGTGGTTCAGTACCGGATAAGTGTTGATAATGAAGGCAGCTAGAGAAAGATGATCTTCGGAGAGCTTGAAGTCATGGTAATCTGCTGGTTTGAGGGCTACAGAGAATGATCCTGAAGTGAGTCTAGGCGGTGGTTTCATTTCTAGGAGGCCAGGTGTAAGAAGCGGAAGTCGAGCAGTCGCAAAGTGGGGGAGCGGCAGCATAGCTTGGAATTTGAAGATATTGTCGCGCATTTAATGGATGTCCATGAGGAGCAGACGGACTAGTAAAGTCAGTAAATTAAGCAGGGCGTAGACCGGGGTATTGAAGTCGTAGCGAGCGTGCATTTCAGCATCATTGGAAGGTGTCCGCGGGTGATTTCCACAGGTGGGTTATCTTCTGTGAATAGGTTAGCAGTGGCGTGGTTGGCAAGCCGCTATGAGAGGTTCTAGTGGCTATTCGGTAGGAGGCAGAATG
This sequence comes from Nicotiana paniculata, assembly GCA_005239505.1. Classification (NCBI taxonomy): domain Eukaryota; kingdom Viridiplantae; phylum Streptophyta; class Magnoliopsida; order Solanales; family Solanaceae; genus Nicotiana; species Nicotiana paniculata. Next base: position 66,183 of record ML333547.1, read on the forward strand.
TGTGAATGATGCTAGAGAAATTGAGCATTTAGGGATTGCTAGCGAGAGAATTTGGAGGAATTGGACAGATCGGTTGAGCAAGATCGTGTTATCAAAGGAGAAAGGATCTCGGCAGGGTCTAGAGTGGTGCAAGGAGTAGCTTCAGGCTAAGTGAGGGAGTCCCACCATCTACAGTTGGGTTGCAGGATTATGTTATCATAGGGTTGCGGATTTCGGCGTGTTAGCAAGTTATTACAGCTAAGGGAAAGGAGTAAAATGGTAATTGTGCGTGGGATTTGATGAATATGTGCAAAGGTTGGCCCTGTCGGACCAGGGTTAGGCTTTGGAAGATTCAGAATTTATGCTTAAGGCATGGGCGAGTTGTAAGGATAGTGACTCAGTCGCGTGCTTCAAGGAAAAGGGTGTTCATGTGCTAGAAGATCCTTGGATTTGATTGTATTCGGGGCCAGTTAGAGTGGGTGACTCTCAATAGCGGTCCTGGTGAACTCAAAAGTTAAGAATGCAGCGTTTAGGGGTTTCAGGCAGCAGTATGATCGAGAATTGAGCTTTTGCAGAGTAATTTCTGAGAAAAAGGAAGATTGCTGGAATGTTCTACGATATGTTTCAGCGTGCAGGATAGTATTGGAGGAGTGAGAGAAATAAACCCCGGATTGTAGAAAGATTAAGGGTATGAGACGGGTTACGGGATTTAGGCGGCATAGTCTCGTGAATCAAGGTCACTCGGGACGAGTGAGGGTTGAGTTTGCTATGAGTTGAAGGAACTTGCTATTATTCCTGAAGCAATTGAAGATGATTAAAAGAAGATAGATTGATTAGTCATGGTTGAAATGGCACATTTGCGGCAGTGATCAGTTCCTTTGATGTGATTAAGTTACGCATGTGGTTTGTGCCGGTGTATGCGGGGCTTATCAGCCATCGTAACGGATTTCATGTGGCAGCATTTGAATACTATGGCCTGTCAGGCGTAGGCGGATCCCGGAAGGGTTATGGTGGTATAAACTACTACTTAAGGATTTGCATGTTGGGTGGTTGTGAGAATTCACTCGTGTGTTGAGATGATACTCTTGAATTGAGTTAAGTAAAAGGTTTCTATATGATGAAGTGTTCACTCTATTGGTGGTTCAGAAGTTATGATGGAATTCTTGCGCTACCTCATATTGGCATGTTAGGTGCGGTAAGCGGTATGTAACTGAGAGTGAGAATAGAGATTGCGATTCAGTGTTTACGAGGATGTCATGAGCTCGGATGAGAAAGAATAAGGGATTTGAAAGTTCAGAGTAGGTTGGTGTTATCTTCAGTGTCACCTGAGATCGATATTCGGTGAAAGAGGCTTTGAATCCTGGTCATGGGTTCTTGATGTGTCTGGTTTCCTTGTGTGGAAGGTCATGGAAGCATGACCGCGAAAAGATTGTGTAAGTGTGACATGTAGTCACTTGATGGATTGAAGATTTAAACTGAGTATAAAGAAGTGCAATGTTGTTTATTTGAGAAGTTATGCTTGAGGGGCGTCCAGTTCATTTGGTTGTGGATGGATTTAAATATGATTATGGGCTCCGTATGAGCCAGCCATGTGTATTTCAGTAGAGCGCTTTTCATGGAGAGGTATTAGAACATCAGATGTTGCTCCGACTTCATCAAATTCAAGTGATCTTATGACTATGCCGTGTGAGTTGTGAAACGACTTGACAACTTCCTATGTGTTGAGGTCCCGCGTAGTGGGGATGTTACGTGAGCAGGATAACTCTTGAGATCTAGAGTGTATATATATATATATATATATATATATATATATCGCACCTTAGTCGTGCTTGGGCTTTTGCACTTATCAGTCTCCCCAGGATGGTATTATGCACTTAGCGTGCTTGTGACCGATATTCGGTAATGTGTAATAGTGAGCGATTCAGCTCCGTATATATTTCCTTATGTGAGTTTTATGATGGGATCGGGTGGCACTCCGCCACGGGTATGTTATTTGGATCGGGTTGCATGCCGCAACAGCGTGATGATGAGTAAGGTTCCTATATTTATTCTTTCTTATGTTCTACTTCCTATTTTCTGAGAAAAGTTCATATTAGTGTGTGAGTTGAATAGTCCCTTCCTGAGTCGTTTCTTAATTATGTTCGAGTTATGGCCTATTGGCGCGATGTGGTATCATGTGAGGCTGTTTGTCATGTTTGGGGTGATTTGTTGTCTGAGCAGTTCGTACTGGGTGAGGCGAGACTATCGGATCAGGGATCAGTGCGATAAGGTTATGTGAAGTTTATATTAAAGAACAAATACTATTATTCAGGTTCATAATGAGGTGATGATTCCAATTAAAAATGAGGTATTCAATGATTTGTTAACTCTGCAGTTGGGTATGAATTTCTGCAAATTCCTCCGTTGTGGTGGTATCGTCAGCATTATAGCAGGATGTATGTATATATATCATGAGGTGCATTGGGAGCATCAGATTCATGGAATTTTGGCTATTAAGGTTCAGGGAACGTCATTGTGGTTAGATGATGAATCTTGCGGTGCATGGTGCTGATTCAGCAAAAGTATGCAGTCATGTTCTGGTATATCGGATGGTAGATGATATGGTGTTTATGTATTGGAACTAGGCCTGACAAAGGAAATTTCAGGTATTGGAACTAGGTTCTGAGCTTATCATATGGATAAAAGAAGAAATATTCAAATTTGATCAACTAATGTGCTCAACTGGGTAGTGGTAGCACGGGCAGGCGCACGAGGTGTTAAACAGTGATTCTAGATAACTCCAGGCAGTTCTTGGCATGTTCGAGGATGAACGTCGGTTTATGTGGGGGAGAATGTAACGACCCGACCGGTCATTTTGAGCTCTAGCGCGTCATTCAGCGGTTTGAAGTCGTGAGCAGCTCCATCAGGTATTATTACTTGTGGGTGTGGTCGGAATTGAATTTCGGAAAGTTTAGAGTTGATTTGGAAAGAAATAAATTCTCATTTCAGAAGCCTTAAGTTGGAAGAATCAACTAAGATTGGAATCTTAAGTAAACAGCCTCCGAATTAGGATTTGAAGGTTCATGCAAGTTCGTATGATGATTTGGGACTTGGGTGTATGTCCGGATCGAGTTTTGGATAACCCGGAAGAGTTTCGATACATATTGTCGAAGTCAGCATTTTTGAAGAAATTTCATAAGTTTGGCCTGAAGTGCATTAAAGTGATGTTGATGTCCGTTTGGGATTCCGAGTCTGAGAATAGATTTGTATGGTGATTCTGGAGTTGGGGGCGCGATCGGAAGTGAATTTGGATGTCTGTAGGTCATTTTGGAGTCATTTGGCTAAAGATCGAAATTTGAAGGTTTTTGAGAAATCTGACCGGAAGTGGAAATTTTGATATCGGGGTCAGAATGAGATTCCAAAAGTTCGAGCAGGTCTATAATGTCGAATATGACTTGTGTGCAAAATTTGAGGTCAATCGGACGTGATTTGGTAGGTTTCGGCATTGGATGTAGAAGTTGGCAATTTCTAAGTTCATAAAGTTGAGATTTGAGTGTGACTCGTGGTTTTGATGTTGTTTGATGTGATTTGAGGCCTCGAGAAAGTCCGCATTATGTTTTGGAAAAGGTTGGTATAATTGGACGGGTCCCGAGGGCCTCGGGTGCATTCCGGGTGGTTAGCGGATCAATATTTGAAGTTGAAGAAAGCTGAAGGTTGTTGTCATTTGGTGTGACCGCACCTGCGAGGCTTTGGCCGTAGGTGCGGAGCCGCAGGTGCGGCTGAGGGTGTCGCAGATGCGAAATTGGGCTGGAGCGAAGGAGGCCGCAGGTGCGGGAGATTTAGGCGCACATGCGGAAGCATAGGTGCGACAAGGGGACCGCAAGTGCGGAAATAGGCCTGGGCAGATTGTTTTTAAGCGAGAATTTGGACATTTCTCCATCTATTTTCATATGGTATGGGCGATTTTGAGGAGCTTCAAGGAGAGGATTTCGTCAAGGATCGCAAGGTAAGTAATTTCTTCACATTTTTTATTTAAATACAAGATTATTACATAGATTTGGTATGGGAAATTGAGGAAAATTTTGGAAATGTTGAAGGAAACCTAGAAATTTGGTAAATTGGAATTTAGCTACGAATTTGAGCATGGAATGTAGAGTAAATTGTATATTTGAACTAGTGGAGCTATGTGTAGATTATATCTTTGAGAAATTTCGGATTCAGGGCATGTGGGCCCAAGGGCATTTTGGTCATTTCACTAAGCGGGGTTGGGAAATTATATAATTTGGAATTGTTGCAAATATTAGAGTATATTTTCATTGGGTTGTCGTTGTTTGGATAGTTTTGGGGCGTTGTGCGTCCGTTTGGAGTCATCGAAAGGGCTTGGAGGCCGGTTATGGAATTTCGGAGCGAGGTAAGTCTCCTTTCTAACTTTGTGAGGGAGAATTATCCCCCTATGTGAACTAATTAAGTATGTGTGACTATCTGCGCGGGCTACGTATGCACGAGATGACGGGAGTCCGTGCATAGCTACTATCATGCCATGTCCGGGTAGCCTAGGACCCACTGGCATGCCTTATCTGTTGTACCTGTGATCTTGTCTGTAGTATTAGACTGCTAATATAATCGAAATTGTAATCGAATGACTAAGGAAGATTAGAGTTTATTTTCTTAATCATCGAAAAAGAGAATTCATTTTCCTTCGCGGGCAATTGTATTTCCGGATAAGGTTGTATTATTAAACATTATTAAAACTTGGCAAGTGAATTTCGAAAAAGGATTTAAATACTATTATGTGGTTTTAAAAGATAAATCGGTCATTTACTTGAGTATTTGTGTTCCCGGCGTATTAGGGGTGAATTGTTGATTGTGCATGTCTGCATGTGACCGCTTCGCAATTTACATTCCGCAAGCAGAGTGTTATCTCCCCTACTCTCATGGGAGCGGGTCGTACTCCACGGTGGATTTAAAATGCACTTTTGGTATGGGCCATTCGATCCTTGGCAGTGCATAGACATGGTTATTATATTGAGAGGTGCACTTATGGGACGGGCCGTTCGATCCTCGGCAGTGCACATAGATGATTATTATATTGAGAGATGCACTTTTGGTATGGGCCATTCGATCCTCGCCATTGCATAGACATGAGTATTTTATTGAGATGTGCACTTTTGGAATGGGCTTTTCGATCCTCAGCAGCGCATAGAGTTGATTATTATGACGGCTCAGGCCGGTTGTCCTTAACTCGTATGCGCATGCTAAATTGTTAAATGTTTTTCATGGATTTTAAAAAAGTTACAAGGTTATTTGGGGGAAAACAGAGAGGAAATTGTTTATTTAAAATATTTGGGAAAAAAATAAGTAAGTGGTATCTGTTTGTTTATTTCCAGTATTTACTTGGATTTCAGTGCCTTATATATATGCTGCTTTACTACCTTTACATACCTATCGTGTTCATATTATACTGTTAATTAATTTGCTGGCCCCTAGTGAGTGTCTAATTCGACCTCTCATCACTATCTCTTTGAGGTTAGGCGGACGACTTATTTAGTACATGTTGTTTTTGTACTCATGCTACATTTGTTGTGCATTTTATTGCACAGGTACTATCATAGCAATGTGAAGGATTCGGAGACTTAGGTGAGCTACATCATCCGGAGGCGATCCACAGCTGACAGAGTCTCCCTCGTTCTGTATTTATTTTCATTTTAAGTTTCTTGGTCCAATTTATATTTCGGACAGGCTTTGTGATGATTGTATAAATTCTTAGAAATTGCTCATGTACTTGTGACACGTGGTTCTGGGATGTGTTGGGATATATTTGCTAAAGTGTAATATTTAAACCATTGTTTTACTTAACATATTTTTATTTAGTTAATATGTAATAAAGTAAAAGGAAATATTTTTCATAAATGGTTAAACCGGAATTTATTTCGATTAATTAATGATTGGCTTTCCTGACAATAATGTCCGGCGACATCACGACCTTATGAATTTTGGGTCGTGACAAAAGTGAAACTAAAATTTCAAATTTACACAAATGAAACCCAACCATTTAGTTATTGGAAAACAAGGTAACATGAATAATGAGTCAAGTCCTATGATTTATATAAAAATATATTTTACATACACATATATTTTTAAAAAAAAGGATATATAGATATACCTGTTGCAACAAGGACGAAAACAAAAAACAAAAGTCGAAATGGAGGATGAACTAATAGTGCCAGTCTTTCTTTAATTATCAACAAATACTCTTTCAGTCTTCTACAAAATCAAGATGACTTGTATGAGTGAACATAGAATAAAAAGTGACATCAAATAAATATGTAGGTAAAAAATGCAGATAATAGTGCGAATTGTCATATTAAAAACACACAATGCATATACTTTCAATGTAACATTTTAAATAAATATACTAAAAAAATAACTGAAGTATACATATAATGTACATCTAAAAAATATAAACAGACCATACAATTGCATAAAATGGCAGCATGCAATATCGCAGATCTTTGAAAGAGCAAAATAGAAAGAAAATAAAGCTTTTATTTAAATTTCTAAACAATTAAAAACAGCATGTACCGTCAATTTCTTTTACTAAACAGTAACATCTAAAATTCAATTAACAGAACATTATGACCACTGACCACTGGTATACAAGTAAAGTGACTAAAAAAGGTTTCTATGGATTACTTAGAAAGTGAGAAGTTCATTACTTGCCTCTCAATATGAGCTATCCACCAAACACTATCAAGTAGCTTTAATTATTACTTGGTATTATTTCATTCAAATTTAAATGAGTTGAATAACATATAAATATAAATTAATAGTTAACTCCTAGAATCATCTATATTCATTTTCATAGTTTGATTGATCAATCAATTCAAGAAGGCTAAAGTTTTTCACCCTCTTATACTTTAAAAGATGCATCAAAACTTCATCCAGGTGTAGCACCGAACTATTTCAACTTTTGTCGGTTAAATTCAAAGTGTGATCTCTATAGTTGATCAAAACTAAGTAAACGTCAATTGTGATGGCCTGGGTAAAGATGCTATGTCTTTGATAAACACAAGTATGACTCCTTAATGATGTTCTAAAATGTCAATACCACACAAGAGGGGTGGTTTGTGTGGTGTTCGATTTTCGCGTGTGATTACGCCCAACTATGCTTTATAAAAAGGACTAAACGGCGTTGCAAATATAATCTGAGTATTTAGCCCAAAGTCGAATCCCACAAGAAATTAACCTATCAATTACCGATGTCAGACTCACTTGATTCTTCGTACTCAACTTCCCAAAGATTATGAATAACAATTTTTGATGTTTCTACTAACTATAACTAAATAAAATTAATTAAACTAAAAGCTAACTATGACAGAATTGTAAACAATTAAGAGAAGGATTTAAGATTGTGATTTCCCCGTGTTGATTGTATCCCTTCTTGTTATGTTTCATATAGTTTTGCCTAATCGTCTCTATCAATCATGAGCACTCTTGTTACCGTAAATCTCTCCCGAGTAATTACGACAATTTACTAGACGCACTCTACCGAGTTACACTAGCTAGCTTTTATTATAGCTCACTTAGATTGCACCCAAGATTTCGTTATCCCTAATCTCACCCTTAAACCCTCGATTATGGATCCCTCCTATTCTTTGGGAGTGATGTTATTCAACAACTACCTAAATATGCACTCTCTCCCGAGTAATACATACTAAATAGGCACAGCTAATTAAGGGCCCTTCAATCAACTACAACAAGAACTTAGTTGAACAAATAGAGATTAAACTGGGCAAACTATATTAATATAACAAGAAGTTCATCCTTCAACATGTTCCACCAAAACCTTAGACTAAATAAATTAACTACTCATAATTGTGCTGATAATAACAATAAGAGAATTCATCGTAAATGGGAAAAACACAAGGAAGAAAGATGAAATTTGATGCCCAATTATCCTCCTTGCCTTTTGCCTCTCTTTGTCTTAAACAAGACCTTAAAACCTTGACATAAATTCTTCTTTATTCATTATACTGGTATGTTGGAGTTTAGATTTTGTTCATACTGTTTTTTCAGATATTGAACATATTTATATTCTGTTTTGGATATAATATCTATCAATTGTTCTAATTTATTATTTTCTATCTGTGTGGTATGCAGCCATTTATATTGAGAGTATAATTTGCTATATAGATGAATATACTTGTGCATTTAAAGAATATTATTATAAAGGGACATACAGTGCAGAAGAAAGTAGAGAAATAAGAAGATTATATTTTACAAAATTACCTGTATCAAGTCAACACTTATCAAGGACTACATTTATTTATTGTCTTTACTTTCTTTTTTTTCAAGTGGCGCTTATTCTTATTTTCAACACAGTGCACCTTTCTCTTTATTTCATTGGCTCCACTCAAAAATTAAACCAACCACCCCACACTTTGACTTTTACATATTTCATAACAATTCAAGTGCTCATGGGAGGTACAAGGGTTCAAACAGATGGGTCGTTCAAACAATTGGGTACGGTTTGTAATGTTGTTGCCAAAGAAACAAGCTTATAGGCTCAAGGGGGTTAAGTATGATAGATTAGATTTAGGTGGGTACACTTTATATATATGTCTTAACAAAGAATGCGTATATCACTTCTAGGGCTGAATGAAGCTACTTTTTTCGCTTTGCAAACACAGATGGAAAGTTCTAGGCATCAAATGTGGAGCATAGAATACAATGCAATACACCTCACAAACATATGGCACATGACTCACTCCATATTGGCTTATCAAGACACTCTCATTGAGTACTCAAGTCAGTTACAACATACAAATTTAAGGCACTCTACAGGAATCAACAAATGAGCCTAAGCGTCACACTCTAGTGTCTATTGTGTTTAGGTGTAACAATGCTAAGGGATTCTTTTCCTATTTCAGCTCATTGCCCATAAGTACCTAATCAAAAATAAAAACAAACTAAACAAAAAAAACTAACTACACCCGGTTCAAGGCAAAACCCTTGGAAAAGAACCGCAGCCCAAAGAAAAACCAAGGCGAAGTTACTACACTACCTAAGACAAAAATCTTTTTGGTATTTTCTTTAGACTTACTTCCCTCAAGAAAACTGTCTAGAAGATCCGTCGTCAGGAAGAGTCCACTATATTTTCTGATTTTCTTTTTGTGGTCGATTTAAACCCTCAAGAACCCCATCGAATGAGATCCGTCGTCGGGACAAGTCGACTTAAATAATTACACTACTACTTAAAACAACAAAAACAAAAGCAAACAAAACTCACAAGAAAATAAGGGAAAACATATAACAAGTACATTCCTACATATATACATGTACAATGAATTATTTCCCCACCCCACACTTAAAAAGAAGACATGCCCTCATGGCATTCAATGTAAAGCAAAGTGAGGTAGAGAAACTTTCCTGAAGGCTCACTCTTGGTCGGAGACTGTCCCTGGGTCCAAGTTACATGCACGACTCAGGGCTCGCAGTCACCCCATGATTTTCTTTTCTGATTTGGCATTTTGGGTGGCTAGCATATCAACTCTCGACCCCAAGTCAGCGACCGAGGTACGTAAACCTTCCATCTCCTGCTCCAGGTTATCCATCATTTGACCCCGACTGACTTAGACAGGCCTGCTACATCACCAACATGCTCTTGAGTGGGCAGCTCCTCTCCCACCTCTACTTGCTCGTCCTCCTCCTCCTCAGACTCGTCCTCCCCGTCATCACCACCAGCCTCTACCACATCCTTTCTAGTGGTTACCTTTTCTGCTCGAAAGGCAGCCTCCGTCTGCACTTTGCCATCTACCGCCAAATTTCCTGGCACCCCGGCTACAAGTCATAATCTAGTGACAAGAGAGGGGAAGAATAAGCCATACCTCTTAACTGGACAGCGTACAAACATCTCCTTGTACATGAGCTTGGCCACATCAACATTGTGGCTCGTCATGAAGCACCAGATCAAACAAGCACGAGCAGCATTCACCTCTGAGGTGTTGTGGGACGGGATCAGGCCGTTGTTGATCAGATATAGCCAACACTTCGCTTCAAAGTTGAGTGCCGACGAGTGAAACTTATTCCCGTACTTCTACCACTGAACCTCCTTGATCGGGACACAGATAATCGGAAGGAACTGCGTTCACTGAGTGAAGCGTCTACCATACGCCTCATATCCGTCGTCCATCTCCACTACGGGACCTGGCAGCCTCCGAATGGCTTCCACAGAGGCGTCCACCGGCTTCTTCCTCATGGTGACCACATAACTCCTGTGCTCTGGACTGCTTACATAAAATTCTCTCACCACCATCGTATTTGCATTGTCTAGCTCCTCAAAGAACACATCCAACCGACGTTGCATCAGCTCATCGTACATCCTTGGACAGTCGAACTGGAGGGATGTTGTATCTATGCCCCGTTCTGGTATTGCCACCTTCGATTCCTTCTCAACAAACCGGTCGTGAGCCTTAGTGGATACGAACTTGTTTCTATTATAAGTCCGAGTATCAGTGGACGCTCATGCTCTCGATGATCCCGCTTCTCTTCTAGATGAAGATCCGGTGGCTTGACGCTTTCTAGAAGGTGCCATTGTACCTACAATAAGGACATCATTAGTGCAGCACAAATGAGGTAACCCAACTGTGGTTACTCAGACTTCACCTTTACAATTGGTCACAATTATCATTGCCATTCACTGGGGCATTTAAACAAAAACTTGGTGGGCATCATGCACCGGAGCCCCCAATTAATCAATTTGAACCCCAATTACCACCACAATTGCCCCAAATTCACCCAACTAAGTCAAGAGATACAAACCCCAAATACCACCACCCACAGGCACTAAGTATATATCACAATTACTGCTAAGCAAAAAAGAAGAAAAAACTACTACCTACAACACATTAAAAGAAAACCTTATAAACATAAAAAATGGCGAAGAGAAAACATACATGTGGTGTGAGAAGAGAGTGAGAAGTGAAGAGTGTGTTGGGGGGGTGTAATTATAAGTGAAATTGATGGAATTAGGGTTGATAGTGAATTGGGGAGGGAGAGAGGCGTGTGGTTTAGGTGAGGAAGGTAAGAGTTTGAGAGGGGAAGTGGGGTGATGAAGAATAGGAGAAGGGGGTTAGGGTTTGGGGGGTTACGTTATAATCACAAAAGAAAACAAAAGAAAAAGAAAGAAATAAAAAATAAATTAATAACTTAGGAAAACAATCCTGCCAGCGACGCTACTAGCACGGTTATAGCACGCCCGTACTAGTTAGGCAGAAAGCTGGGCTATGTGCGCGGCCACTAACGCGTCCATTAGCGCGCCCGTGCTACTCTGAGGTAGAATTGAGGCCTTTTAGCGCGGCCACTAGAGCATCCACTAGCGCGGCCGCGCTACCCCCAGGCAGAATACTAGTCGATTAGCGCGGCCACTAGCACGGCCATGCTACTCCAGGCCTCGAAATTTTTCATCTTTTTCTATCTTTTCCTCGGCGTGGCCGGATTCCTCCCTTGCCTAAGAACGCCTGCATATCTTAGTACTTACAACAATTCATCTACTATTATATGATACTGAAAACACTACAAGTTGGGTTGCCTCCCAACCAGCGCCTTAGTTAATGTCGTGGCACGACAATTACAACAAGTCAATGGGTTGCCTCCCATGCAGCGCCCGATTTAACATCGCGGCACAATGCAGATGAGCTCTTTTAAGGCTCGCTCGACCTCTGCAGTTCAGTTAGATGTATCACTGACACTTCCTTGGTTTCATCCATGCCCACATACGGTTTTAATCTATGCACATTAACTCTGAAGGTGTGGGAATCTTTTTCTAAAGCAATCACTATGGCACCTGAGGGAAGCACTTCGACCACACGAAATGGTCCAGACCATCTGGACTTGAGTTTACCTGGAAATAGACTTAATCTTGAGTTATAAAGCAATACCATATCTCTTCCTTTGAAGTTTCGCTCAACAATGTTCTTATCATGAAACCTCTTCATTCTTTCCTTGTACAACCTCGTGCTCTTGAAAGACAGATACCTGAATTTATCTAGATCATGGAGTTCTATGAATCTATGTGTTCGCAGCCTCAAGATCCAGATTTAACTGTTTCAATGCCCACCAAGCTCTATGTTCCAGTTCTACCGGCAAGTGACAGGCCTTCCCGAACACCAACTTGTATGGTGACATGTCAATTGGTGTTTTGGAAGCGGTTCTGTAGGCCCAGAGTGCATCATCTAGCTTTTTCGCCCAATCAGTTCTTGTGGTGTTCACAGTTTTAGTCAGCACACTCTTTATTTCTCTATTCGACACTTCAACTTGGCCACTGGTCTGAGGGTGGTATGGGGTTGTCACCTTGTGGCGCACATCGTACTTTGCTAGCAATTTCTAAAAAGGCACGATTGCAGAAGTGAGTGCCTCCGTCACTGCTGATGGCTCTCGAGATCCCAAAACGGGTGAATATATTCTTTTTCAAAAACCCCACCACCACCCTTGTATCATTGGTAGGGAGTGTTGTAGCTTCCACCCATTTAGACATATAATCTACAGCAACAAGTATGTACTTATTGCCATAGGAGCTAATGAAGGGGCCCATGAAGTCTATCCCTCATACATCGAACACCTCAACCTCTTGAATTGGGTTCATGGGCATCTCATGGCGCCGGGAAATGTTCCCGGTTCTCTGACATTCATCACAGCCCTTCACCCATTGATGTGCATCCTTGAACACAGTTGGCCAGTAGAACCCGGCTTCTAGAACTTTTGTTGCCGTCCTGACTCCTCCAAAATGCCCGCCATGTGCTGATGCGTGACATGTGTGCAAAATAGAAGATTGTTCTATCTCAGGGACGCACCTCCGGATCATATTGTCAATACAAATTCTAAACAAATAAGGTTCATCCCAGTAATACATGCGACAGTCACAGTAAAACTTTTTTTTTTGCACAGAGGAGAGTTCATAGGGCTCTATACCACTTGCCAGGTAATTTGCAATGTCTACATACCATGGCACTTCCTCAAGGCTTGTGGCAAGTAGCTGCTCGTCAGGAAAGGTTTCCAGAATATCCTCTGCCTCAACTACATTTTCAGCTCCTTCAAGTCATGGTAGATGATCCGTGACTTAGTTTTCTGTGCCCTTACGGTCACGAATCTCTAGGTCGAACTCTTGCAGTAGCAGCACCCAACGAATCAAGCTCGATTTGGACTTGATGCGAGGCTAAAATTCATAGTTTAACATGTTATATGCCTTACATTTTATGCGCGTTAATGATAAAACACACTTTTTATGAGCATAATGGAGTCAATTTCATGTGTAGGTGAATTGGAGATGGAAGCCGAGCTAAATGGATGCAAAAACATCGAAAATACGCTCAAGAGGCGAAGAGGAGTGCACCGGGCTATAGCCAGGCCTTAGAGCCAAAATGCCAGGCCTTAGAGCCAAAACGCCAAGCCTTAGAGCCAAAACGCCAGGCCTTAGAGCCAAAACGCCTGGTCTCCTGGTTCTGGTCAATTTTGAGTTTTGACGAGTTTAAGTGTTTCCCGGTTGAAATAGAAGTCTCCTACACGTTAAGGGTTTGTCCTAAACATATAAATAGACCCCAAAAACACAACTTAGAGGGAGATTCAAGGAGAGGAAGCCATTGAAGAGAAGAAAGACATCTATTTGTACAGATTTTCTTCATTACTTTATAGTTTAATTATGCAAGTTATTTTAGATTTGATTATTTTGAACATGTTTAGCTAACTTCTTTAATCTAGGGTTTTGTTAGAACCCGTTGAGGGATGAACTTATTGTGTTATTAATATAATTCCTATTGGTTGATTAATCT
>ML333549.1:2231-16214 GCA_005239505.1 Nicotiana paniculata
GGTGATCCTCAAACCGCACAGAATGTGAAAGTCTTCAAGGGTGAACGATACATTATGCCCAAAAATATTGAAACTAATGGAGTCTCGATCATTGGTTAATATACGAGAAAGACACAAGCAATGAACCAACTTCATGCTGCATTTCAAGTTCTCCATAGCCAAAATGTATCGAAAAGTACCATTAGTTAACTTTTCTTCTTGTGCAGGAGTCAAGAAAGATTTGATCAAACTCTTCAAATCGTGGTTACCCTTCCAGTAAGCACGACAGTTAAACCAATCTCGAAACTCAAAATACCTTTCCCCTGCTCTTGTAGGAGGAACAATACGGACTGAAGGAGCTTTTGATTGTGTACGGTTTTTAGATGCTTTAGCTGCTGCAGGATTTGAAGAAGCCATCTGTTGAAAGAAAGTAAAAGATATCAGTTAAAAACATCATATCAAAGAAGACAAAATCAGCAAATATAAAATAAAAAGCTTCAGCTCCCAATATGTTAAAGGGTCACCAAAAACAAAACACAAAACTTCAGCTCTTTATATGCTGAAGTTTCAGCAAAACAAAACACAAACTTCAGCTCCAAAACTAAAACAGGCTGAACTACAAAACACAAAACTTCAGCTCTCTATATGCTGAAGTTTCACCAAAACAAAGCACAAACTTCAGCTCCAAAACAAAAACAAGCTGAAGTACAAAACACAAAACTTCAGCTCTCTATATGCTGAAGTTTCAGCAAAACAAAGCACAAACTTCAGCTCTAAAACAAAAACAAGCGGAAGTACAAAACACAAAATTTCAGCTCCCTATATACTGAAGTTTCAGCAAAACAAAGCACAAATTTCAGCTCCAAAACAAAAACAAGCTGAAGTACAAAACACAAAACTTCAGCTCCCTATATGCTGAAGTTTCAGCAAAACAAAGCACAAACTTCAGCTCCAAAACAAAAATAGGTTGAAGTATAAAACACAAAACTTCAGCTCCCACTTTCATAAAATTATAACAAAAAACGCAAACAAAACTTCAGCTCCCTAGCTAAAGAATTTATAGAAATGTTCATTTAAAACAGACAAACACGTTCAAAAACTTCAGCATATTACCAAAACAAAACAAAAACTTAAGCGCCCAATATGCTGAAGTTCACCAAAACAAAACAAAACAAAAAACTTCAGCTCCTAAACAAAAACAAGCTGAAGTTCACCAGTTACAAAATACAAAACAGACACACACGTTCAAAAACTTCAGTATATTACGAAAAAAAACAAAAATTTAAGCGTCCAAATATGCTGAAGTTCACCAAAACAAAACAAAACAAAAAACTTCAGCTCCTAAACAAAAACAAGCTGAAGTTCACCAGTTACAAAATACAAAATAGACACAAACGTTCAAAAACTTCAGCATGTTAAACAAAACAAAAACGCAAACTCCCAAACATCAGCTACAAAACAAAACATCAACTGCTAAAACGCTGAAGTTAACCAGTTACAAAACATAAAAACTCAGCAAAGCACAAATTTAACACCAATAATTAAACACAAAAAAATTAAAAAAATATCAGCTCCATAAAATTAAGGTATACGTGACAAAAAAATCACTATAGAACTAACCCTAACAACCTATCGAACATGAATATCACAAAAAACAACAAAAAAAAAAACTATAGAACATGACTATCACAAAAAATAATAATAATACCCAGAACGTAAAGGTACTGCAATATACCTGTGATTATACGTAATATTGTTGGCGAACAAACAGTTGAAGCGATGAATATCAAAAAACAATGACGATCGTAAAAGCGAAGAACGGGAGAGAGAGACAGAGAGTATTTGCAAAGTATAGGAATGGAAGTAGAGGAATGGGGTTTACTTGAAGAGAAAGTACGCTTGACTGCTTGTAAAAGGGTAAAATTGTCTTTTCGAAAAGCTTTTAACAAAAAAACGGGTGCCGGTGCAAACATAAAAATAAAACGGGTACAGGTTAAAGAGGGGCGCCTAAATAGAGCGCCCCGTGCAATTTTTACCAGTTAGTTATTAGAAGACTTCAAATGGTCCATTTCTTCATGGTTTAAACATTTCCTTGACCATTACGTCAACCATACAAATAACTTAGGAAGACAATCTTTCCAAAATAGCAAATGTTAGACCCGTCCTGAGTTAGGTAATTAATACACTTCGAATTTTTTAAAACATTAAGAAAATCAAAGTATACATTCGCGTAATTTTGAATGAAATAACTTTTTTTAATGACTAGTATTTTCTTAAAAATTGTGTACACGAACGCGTGACACAAATAAAATTTCAAAAATGAACATTCGTAGAGACGCCTTTAGGAGCGGATTTCAAATTATTACCGTGATTGCGTACATGCTCGCATGACGTGTTCTCAATTTTTAAATAAAACCATAATACACGCTTGCGCAACTTTGACTATTTTTCTAAATGAATCAAGTGTCATGAATTATGTACACGTCCGCGTGACATGATTTTTGACGCATCAATTCAAGCCGGTATACGCATACGTAACCCGTCTTAAGATAATTCTTTAAATACAATTGAATAATAAGAAGCGGTAAAAATGTAAATGCACATAGGTATTAAAATCAGTAATTAAACAACTTAGGCCAAGTATAAATCATTAAGCGACCGTGCTAGAACCACGAAATTCGGGAGTGCCTAACACCTTCACCTGAGTTAACATAATTCCTTACCCGGTCTTCTGGTTCGCTGACTTTTTAAACGGAGTCAAAATTTCCTCGATTTGGGATATTAAAAATAATTGGTGTCTCGGAACACCGTAAAAAAATCGGGTGGCGACTCTGAAATAAATAAATAATCTCAAATTCGAATAATATCACTTAAATTGGAAAAACTCCCTTAACCCACCCCTATCGGGAAAAAGGAGGTGTGACAACTACAACGTAAAAGAAGCAGCAAACAACTGAATAGTGCCGATATCTATTGGTTGTGCGCCCCAATTTTAGAGTCAGACAAGTTAGTATTTCTGAGTACATGTCTCGCATTGACTTTACACAGGAGAATGAGATGTTAGGAAAGGTCTGATCTTGGTATTTGCAAAGAGCCATAACCCCATGCAAAGCTATTGATTCTGACCTGAGATGCGAGCTACTTCCGCAATCATGTGTGCAGCAGCGGACTCCCTTGCTTCACGCGGACTCTCATGTATGTTGCTTTCACCAGTAAGTTCGAAATCTGCACCCTTCACAATGACTTTGGCTTGAAATCCACCTTTAAAGGAGCAAATATTGACAAGGATTAGCTCAACTTTGCAGAGTACTTGAGCAAGATATTTGAAAATTGGAGAGTGCTCACTTAATTGAACAGATAATTCTAAAACAAAAATCAAGATTCAAGTCTTCAATTAGTAAAATGAGAGTTGGAAAGCCAAGCAATACTAGACAAATTGGGAGATGGGTCTTCTGTTGTTGTAGGTCCACACGATCTAATTTTTGGGATTGAGTTAGGCCCAAGGTCCATTTCTTCACTAGATCAAAACCATATGAAAAAAATGTGGAAGAGAAAATGGTCAAGAATTCAGAATAAATCTTCCCAGGCTATCACAGTTGTGTAAAAGAAATCTCATCAAACGTCCCATCACAATCATCAATAGCAATAGCATGTAAGATTGATATAAAAGAAGACCACTATATCCGTTTGATGTAGATGGGAAAGTTTATTATCTTACCCTCAAATGGAAAGACCCGATATGTTGGCAATGCCCAGTTACTCCTGCAGCACAGCTGATCCAATTGCTGCAGACATAGAATTGAAGAATAAATGCGTGGATGTTACATATATGCAGCAAGTAAAAATCAGAATAAAGAGCAGGATTTCAGAAAGAAATAACCAGTTGAAAGTTCTTATCTTTGCCATATGCTTATCCAATACTAAAGATTTTATATAAATAAACAAATGCATTCAAGTCAAAATAACTGCTGACTTTCTTAGTTCAAATAAAGTGAACATGTCCCTTATATTTCCCCAATAATGACTTCCCATGTATTGTATTGAAGAAAATATTAGAAATACCGAACATGAAGAAAATTTTCAACCAACAACGGAGAACAGAAAATAAGAAAAGCGAAGAAATAAAAGGAAATGTCAAATTTGGATGCCTCATCTTGCCTGACATTGGTTTTGCAAAGTAAGAATGGCCTCGGACAATCTTTTTCCCTTGCTATAAATAGATTGGTCTTCTACCAGTTGATTGGTATTGTACTCAACCCCTTCACCTTTCACACACAAGTCATTACAGCCATCTACAAGAGCTTCAATCTTCAATGGTAAATCATTTTCACCCCCTGCATATAAATTAAGAAAGACATTATGCTGACAGTTCTCAGACCATTGGTTTAAACTGATGCTATTCAAGTGAAAAGAATCCCAGAGGTTGACATAAACTATCAAAAATGGGTATCAAAACATCAAACATTTGCAATAGATAATGCCAATTGCCACCTGTCATAAGAGAGAAGTTACCAGAATGTTTTCTGTCCATTGTTTTTCTCAGTTCCAATTAAACAGACACAGAAATGTCAGCTAAGAGTCGTTGCAATTAAACCGACACAGAAATGTCAGCTATGTTTCTAATTTCTTAATAAAAGAATTTCCTTTCATTATTTATCATCTTTTCAGTATCATTCTTTAAGAACAAAAGGTCCTTGATTTATCTCATAAAATCTGAAACTTACCAATAATGCAGCTAATGCAGCTTTTAGATCTATGTTATGCCCGCACTCTAAAAAGAACAGAGCGGGTGTATGATTGAAGATAACTAATTAAGAGATAATCAAATTTTCTTTCCTCCCTTGATCTTTAACTTTCATAAATGCGGAGACGCCACCAACTCTTTACCCTGAAATATATTTGATGCACTAAGCTGAGCTTTGACGTTTGCAGGCTCATCCATTGACAGACTTTTTCACATCCTACAAGTTTCAACCTTTTCCGTACCATTTGCATTATTGTTCATCTCGCTCTTTATGCTTCTTTCTTGTCCATAAACGTCTCTTCCTTCTCTTACACAGCCGATGAGTTTTAGTAAGGCATGCACTATCAAGTGAGAATCCTCTCTAAACATACACAAACTTTTTTTTTTGGTTTTTTGATAAGCTATATAGGAGATTCTTCAGAAGTATTACACCACACGTGTACACCTGTTCATCCACCTCATCAAGGAGCTTACAAGGTGGATTTCAGATTTATTAAAAAATATTAGGCCACAACTCTCAATGAAGGATGATATTGCCCACTGTTTCAGCTCATTAAAGGCCGCTAGTGGAACTTTTGCTGGTTTAAAGATGATGAACAGACCAAGAATTGGTGATATTAGCTTAGTTACACTAATTTCCTATAAAATGGTGGAGCTTCCATTTTCTTAGTTAAGCCTGTGACTATATCATTTCATCAGATGCGACTCTTTTAGAGAGAACAAGGAGAGAAATACATTGGTGAAGGTGAAATGCCCTTTATACAAGAACAAAACTAAACAAAGTAACCAGGCACTGAAATTTTTTGACAAGATTCCATTTTAGTGGTGCTCCCAAGTTGTGAGGAAATTACTTTCTCTGACACCAAATTGACTGGCATAAACCATTGTCACATATGATGTTACCAGTCGGTAATTGTTTTAGCATCAAAGTTATTCCATTTTATTTATTTTACTATACTGCAATCTATCTGACTCGTGGAAGGAAAAAAATCCTTACCAATTTCTAAAGAACATGATCCTTGAAGAACAACAGAGAGGAAAAGAAACACGAGAAGGGAAGTTCTCATGCCTTATATTTGCAAGTTGTTAATAGCAAGATAGATAGAAATCCAAGAACATATATGAGAGCACAAAAAAAATTGATGATACTTGGAACCTCCAGTCGGCAGTTTGTATTCACTCTAATAGTCGCACATTATCTATGTAATGCCTTAAAGGTAACCAAAAAAAACTCCCTGCCCAATAAGAATCTAACTTTCAGGAAAGTATTTAATTTTCATTTAATAAGATGAATGACGCTAGAAAAGAAGAAAAGATCACACCATTTAATACTGTCCGAATAGTTTTATCACACAATGCAATCTCATCTTCCAAAGTGCGTAGCTGAGAACTCTGAAAGTAAAAAAGGAAGATATCAGGATGGTAATCAATGACTTAAAAGTTTGACGGCAAATTGTGAAAATAAATAGCATAATCCAGAGTTTTCTACCACCATAAATCGAGATAACTGAATATGTTGACTTCCTTAAAGCCTTCACTCAGATGGTCTTCCATGTCCGATCCCCAACATGAATGGGAACCCCCCCCCCCCTCTTCCCCCGGGCACCCCCAAAAAAAAATACAAAATAGAAAAGTCGGAATGAAACAAGACCACCTGATCAATGTAAAGATGATGGAAACTTTTTATCAAAGGAAACAAATAATTTTAAATACTTAATTTTTTAGTCAGAAGTTCGTCAAAGAAAATTGGGAAAATTCATCAACAGGGAATGGTGTATTAGTCACTTGTCAGAGAAACTAATACAAATTCTCCTCTTACGAACCCCAAAAAATGTAAAACTCAAAGATTCATTTGCAAATTTTGATCTCTTGTCAATAATATTGCCCAAAAGTGAAACTAGCAGCCATACTTTGTTAACCATACGAAAGATTGTCAACTTGAAATGACATGCACCTAGGACAACATAGGAAGAATAGCAATATCAGAGGCAGGTACCAGTTTCTCTCTTTTCCAGTAAAGAACAGCCAAGGCAGATCGTGATATTGCAGATTCCTTTGAAGTCAAAGTGGTTACTACATCCTCAGAATGTTGAGAATCCAACTGAGACGAGCCTACTGCAGAGAGTCCCTGCATGCCTCTTCTTTTCGCTTCAACAATCTTTTCATCATCACAATCAGTATTGCACGACTTAATCATGAGTTGAACCACGTTCTCCTGTCAAAATGCTTGAAAACTGAATACTCACAACCATTTTCATCCATGCTCCAATAATCTTGCTAATTATACATAGTTAGTCAGATGCATCCATAATATATTAATATCGACTCTGAAAGCATGAGGTAATAACAAACTTATACTGTAATTACTGTAGGAGTTAGTTTTCACCTCATTTACTTCTTTCTCACTAGAGCTACCTCCAATATGTACATCATATGCATGACCAGCTACCAGTTCTACAGTAAGATCTTGCAAGCCATTTGGTAACAGCTCCCTGTGATTACAATTCGTTGTAGTAAAAAAAAAAAAGGAACTATGCTTAGTATCCTCCTCTCAATAGTTTGAAAGAGCAAAACCTAGATATCTAGGAAATAAACAAATATTTATGTTATCTAGAAACAGAAACTGAAGGTGGGCTTCAGGATAAGTGCAATTTTGGAAGTACGGGTTTTGGTTTAACCTCTTAGGAGAAATAGATAAAATAAAGTAAAACAAAAAAAACACATAGTCACTCCAAAGAATAGATGAATGACAGTACAAGATACTGAACCAGTTAATCGCAAACGGCAAATGTTGGTGTTATAATATGCCTAAGATACAGGTAAGGCTTTTCAACGGATAAGCATAGTTTTTGTACAATCTGAATCAGTATCAAGCAGAAGTACCAAACGTCTTAAGTATGATCTCACGACCAGTTACCTTGGACTTATTCAACTACAATATTTTGTTAGATAGGCTAGCATAGTACTGCAAATATTAGTGTCCCACATTGGATAAGTGAGAAAGCACTCATTTTAATACATGTATATAAATAGATAGAAGCGTAAGGCATGAAGGCCATGTATTCCCATAAGTTCTTTCTCCTGTGTTTTATTACTCACAGTCTCCTATTGGTAAGAGACCTCAAAGCGGGGGTTTATATAGCTGCAAGGAACAGTTAGAACTCTGAGTTACTCACTGGAAGGGAAACAGCTAAGCTTCTGCCAGAGCATATAAAACTGAAAGGTAAAGAGCATTTTCGCTACGAGACTAGAGGGCAACGTCTGACTAAACATTTCAAAAGAATAACCAAAAGTAAGTGAACCAGATGAAACTTCTACCTAGAATACCAATTCGACAAAATATCTCTGTAGGGCAGCAAGTGAAAATACTCAACAGCTGGAGAAACCGCCCATCCACTTAGGATTTTCTTGATTAGAGGACCCTGCAAGCTACTCCAGAAGCAGATTCAGGAAAAATATAGCCATTCCTCGTCATGGGAGCAATATTTATAATACTGAAAATAAAACTTAAGGCAATATTCATTTATGCAATGCAAAATTGATGAACGTTAAGATTTTCCAGATTATGCATCAAATATTGGTAACAAATCTCACATTTGACAAGAGATGTATATGATTGTCCACAGTTGACTATTGTGGTTTGCCGTTAATTTTGAATATGTAGAGAAGTGGACCAACCTTTCAATGACGTCTCCAATAGGAACCATAAAATCTTCATTGAAAGACTTAGTGAATTGTACAAGATATAATCGAGCTGTTGCTTTTTCTTTATCTAAGGAATATACAAGGTGGCTCTCTAGGACAACCAGATCATTTCTATTGATGCCTGTTTCACATGCAAATTACATGAAATATTCAGTCATTCCACAAATATTACAGTGTATATACACAACTGAGGTTCCTTCAAGGATGGGATATTAATCAATATACTAGTAGCAAAATTAATTTACTTCAAAGAATTCAAATCCGAAAAATGGTAAGGTTACTGTTCATGACTAATCCTAGTGACAATAAAAATGTATATCAATTCAGCTAGTCTCAGACAAAATCAAACCAAACTGGTTGACCAAAATTAGGAGCCTTTTCCGATACCTCCAACAGCCAAACAAAGGAAATAAATATAAGAAAAAGACTCCTAAAGCTCAGAGATAGAGACCGGGAGAGGTTTTGGAGGGGGGAGGGGGCTCAATTATAACCAGCACAAATAGAGAGAAGATAGCTCAACAAGTCTGCATGAAAAGCACTAATAGTTGCTCTACCTCACTAGTTTTCTCTATGCTCTTAATGCAAGTCTTAACTTAAAATTCTAGAATTTGTGATTCATCGTTAAGCATATACCTGTTGCTTCTGCGGCAGCAGAAAGCGCAAGCTCTTCGAGGCCTGCTCCATCAGTATACTGAGAACTGGTTGAAGGTACATTAGTAGATCTTTTCTTTTTGTTTATACACTTTGAATCAAAAAGATAACCTGAGGAGACGTCAAGATGTTTTTCAATAATAGACCAAACAGCATAGGTCATAGAACTACGCATGAGCAAGCAATTCTCCCTCCTTGAGTCAACTAAGAATACAACAACTTTGGAAATAGGCCATTTCTCTGATAGTGGATCAACTTGTGCAGCATCCAGTGCCGAAGATATATCACATGCCCGCATAATTGCCTTCTCAGTGAGCGAGATTTGGCTTTCCAAATCGTCCACGTCTGTGTAATTTGGTCGACCCATTAATTTTATATATGTCACCAAACTTGGTTTCAAAACTACAGCCAATTGGCAAAATGATGTAAAATTAAGAAACTCTATTTTATGATCTTGATGTTGCTTCCTATAGTAGTAGTTGTAGAGCAACACAACAGCTTCCACCTGTCAACATCAGCAACCAGTAGAAGAATGGGTTAAGTAGCACATAACAAACATACCATAGCACACTTGAGTACTATGTAGGCTTTCAACTAATCAAAACTAGCATATCCTTCATTACTCAACTTCCATATCAAGCTTGAGTATGCTATCGTACTGATTAATCTAAATCCAAGCATGATGCAGCTCACCAATACTAGAATCATTTATATAGACTCCCAACATTCCAATTTCATAAGATCTTTCCCCAAAGTAAATAAAGAAATTAAGAGTATACGGATGAAAAGAAAAAAAAAAGTATATGGATTAGTTTGTATTTTAACTTTTACATTTAAAATCACCTGTATTACACTAAAACTTGCAAACTTTTGCACTTATTGCAATATTTAAAAGTATTAAAAAAATATGGCCAGGTATAATTATGTTTGACTCCAGGTAAGCTTAAAATGACAACTTTATCGAACAAATTGATTAAAAAATTATTGTACAAAAACCAAAAGAGAGAACATATCAAATGAATGAATAGAAAGTAGCAGGCTATAATGTACTACCTGTTTTGCCATGGAACGTTGTTGATCAAGTGTTGGAACTTCCTTTGATTTGAAAGAATTGCGCCCTAATAATGGTTCCACCATGCATTCCAGCAATGCCTGCACCACTTCCTCCGTCGGAGCCACCTCCTCCATTTTTCTTGTCATCTGATTCTAGAATTAAAGATGAATTTTTGGGCATGCAGAGCTGTTGAGGGGTTTACAGTGGAGAAAAAAATTGTGGGTTTTGGCCTTTAGCGGATTTGGGGTTAAGATTTTTTTTTTTTGGAGGGGGGGGGGGGGGGGGGGGGGAGAGAGAGGAGGAGGGTTGTGGTGGGTGGATGATGCAGAAAAATAAAAAAACAAANTAGCAGCATATTTAACCAAACTTTAAACATTTATTCATTTTCAAAAGTATGCTTAATTAGACACATTGCTAGTTTATATTTAAGGCATAAATGGCTTTCTGTCCATTTAAATTTGACGGATTTTTAAAAATCGATACTTAAACTTTCTATTTTTTATTTGAACACTTGAACTCATTTTTCCCCATTAATAAAAATATCTGACAAGAAACCATGCGTGTGTATTACACATACACTTACGTGTTCGTCCGGTCAGTAAATGGCCAATGGATATCTTACACGTGAAAATCCTAACCATAGTGTTGTCTTTCACTCAATAGACTACCCCCTCCCCTCATTTTTAACTCTTTCCGACCAAACCCTCCCCTACTCATTCCAAAATTTTGATGATCGGAGAATGTGAAAATAATATGGAAAATAAGGGGATCATATGTAAGCCCTTCTCGCCGTCGATGAACTCTCCATAAGTTTGAAAAACCTCGTTGAGAATAGTACTGATCTGCTCATCGTTGAATTTGACCCTAGGGTTTACAACAACCACCAAAGCTGCCAATTCCTCGCGGCTAAAACCCCATCGCCATTTGCATCAAAATTCCGGAAGATTCTTTTCACCTTCTGTGGTCGTTGAATTCCAGAATCTTCCAAATTCTTTTCACCTTCTCTAACATTCGAAAAGGACTTGCTTATGGTGGCGGATATGACGTGAGTCCAGTCGTACTGGATGAACTTCCAAAATTAATCATAATCACTGACCCCCTTCCAGAATCGATCATAATCACTCACCCATTTTTTTCGTTTATTATTTGTTATTCTTGTTCTGAATGAGCTTTGTTTGGTCCAAGTGCTGCAAAACTTAGTTTCAACTCCAAAATGACAAAATATACAACTTTACATCATTTTTACAGTATAAAAAAAAGGAAAAAAGTTAAAAATGGAGCTTCAGATTTTAAAAAATTGAGGAAAAGGGTATTTTGGAAGGAATGAATAAGAAGACACTTAAATACAACCCATTTTGTGTTGTGCGTTGGGAAGGGTGCTTTCACGCTCCTGTGCGTCCTGTTTCTCAAGCGGCGTGCTTATTAGGACCAACTAACGCTACATGGGCACGGTTAACAGTCAAATGTGTTTATTAGTTACGAAAAAAATGAGTTCGAGTATTCAAATGTAAAAGTAGAAAGTTTATATGTCGACTTTTAACGTCATGTTTAAGAGGCAATGAAGTTATTCCGCTTATATTTAATTTATCAATTTAAAAAATACTTTAATTATAATTAATAATTTGTGCTTAGTTAAGACTTAACATATCAAAAGTATGTGGGGAAGAAGCTATTCTTTTAGCTTCTTAGGGTGTGTTTGGTATAACGGAAAATGTTTTTCGTGAAAAATATTTTTTTGGAAAATAAGTAGTAATCTTATTCATTTTTCGGTTTTTGGTACCCAAATTAAGGAAAATAACTTCTTAAGAGTATTCACAAATATTTAGATACAATAAATATGAAGCCATAAACTTTCAAACCAACAATCTTCCGAACCCACAAATTTCATAAATTTTGAAACCGCGAAATTTCAAACCTATGAACTTTATAATTTCTAAACCTGTAAACTTCCAAGCACATAAACCTCCATACTCATAACTTTGGAACTTGTAAACTGAAAGATGAAAAAATTAAACTGAAAATATATGAAAAGTATTTTTTCCCGAGGGGGGGGGGGGGGGGGGGGGGGGGGGAGGGGGGTTGTTACATGAAAACGAAAAAACAAAAATTTGGAATGACAAAAAAGAAGAAGTAAAAAGCATTTTTTTTGCCGGGGAAGGGGGGGTGTTAACGGGTTCGTAGGGTGGGTGACTGGGTGGTGACGGAACAAAAATTGATTTTTTTTTGAAAAAAACTTTTTGGAGGGAGAGGGTAGGGTAAGTAGGTGTGGGGTGGGATTAGGTGGATGGGTACGAGGGTGTGTGTGGTGGGTTGGTGAGGGCCGGGAAGGTTGAGAAGTAGTTTTAGAAAATGTTTTCCCTTCTCTTGATAGAAAATATTTTTCTTCGTACCAAACACACCCTTAGTTCTTAGAAACAGTTTATGTTACCATACAAAACCAGTTTTTCCAAGTCTGGTTAAAATTTGTGCTCATAAATTGATTTAAACGTTAAACAATTCATTTTAGGAATTTTTACATACCTATACACTATTGGAAACTTTATTACTCCCCCTACTTAAGTTTCACTTTAATTACCTCCTATATACAAAATTACCAATTATGTACATTTTTAGGATTTAAGAATAATTAATCAATTCCTACATTCACTCCCACTGATCCCCCACGTTTCTCTCTCTGTATCTCACTGCCCCCCCCTTCCCCCCCTCCACGTTTCTCTCTCCACATCCCACCCACTCTCCCCCGTGTATCTTACACAAGAGAGCAACAATTTCACAATTGATAGCCATTAAAAAGCTTTCAAGCTTTGAATTCGAATTTGGATTTTCAAAAAATATTGCTTGTTTGAATTGGGTGTTGCTTCAAACAATTGGAAATTCTCTCTACGTCTCTCTATATCTCTCAATCCCTAATTCTAGTAATGTAAAGCAAAGGAAAAGAGAACAATAATTCCACCATTGACAGCCATTGAAAAGCTTTGAAGCTTTGAATTTGAATTTGGATTTTAAAAAATCATTATTTGTTTGGATTGGGTGTTGTTGCAAACAATTGAGAATATGGTTTGGAGTTTATATCTCAATTTTAAGGGTGTTTTTGTGAAGATTATACTTGATTTTGGCTGAATTTCAGATTGAAAGTCGAAGAAGAAGAAGAAGAAGATGTGATATGCACTATATATACGAAATTGTAGTAAAATTATAAAAAAAATTATAGAAATAATGTAAGAAAATTGTAGATAAGTTGTAGATAAATTGTGTCATATATAATTAGTTGTATTAAATTTATTTTTACTATGTATAAATCAGATACAAAATATACAAAAGACATATTGTATAAATTTTATATAAAATTAGTATTTAAGTTGTATGTTATTGTAGTTATATTTAACTTGATAGGAATAATATGTGAAAGTTGTAGAATATATAATTAATTGTATGAAATTTATTCTACTGTGTATAAATCAAATACAAAATATACAAAAGTCATATTGTATAAAATTTGTATTTAAATTGTATGTTATTGTAGTTGTAGTTAACTGATAGAAATAATGTGTGAAAGTTGTATAATATATAATTAATTGTATGAAATTTGTTTTTACTATATATAAATCAGATGCAAAATATACAAAAGACATATTATATAAAATTTATATAAAAATTGAATTTATGTGATTTGATATTATAGTTGATTTATACAATATTCTGGTAAGTAAATATTTTTAAAAAAATGGATGAAGCCCCACGTAGAAAGAAACTTGCCAAATCAGAACATTTGGTAATGAGAACCAGTCAATGCTATAATACGTACTAAATACTGTAGTGTGGTGAATACCAAGTCCTGAACCACTTGGAA